>JAGKTI010005954.1:30230-42666 GCA_018397915.1 Birgus latro
CTCACCCTAGCAATGTTTGCACTTTCCATGCTTCATTGTGCAGCACAGGATGGGTCTAGAAAGTTCAAAATTGCATTGCCAGGTGCATCAGATGTTTCTTTCAATTTGGCAAGAAAAAAAATCAGTTTTCGAGACTTGAAAAATCGGTTCCCTGATCATCCTGTGGGTCCCGGCAAATTCCACACGGTCGGCCACGGAAGGGTTAATGATATTGCCTGGTGATGGCAAGAGTGAATTACAAATTGTTTTTGGGTGGAATGGGGTGTAATTGTAGATATTATATAGGCATTAGTATATATATCTCATAACACAATGTACAGGATGTAGTGTCTGATTTCACATGATATCTGTACACAGTCTGTTGTCCCAGACTATCAGAATCCTAACATATGATGTTTCTCAAAATATCCTCGTAGTCCAAACAAGCAAGAAACTCATGATGTATTCAAACACGTGGAAGCCCACAGGAGATCGATTAGACACTACTACCTTACCTAAACATCCTTTCCCACCTGTATATAATGGCAGAGAGAAGTCCTTCACAGCAGAAAGAAAGGGAGAGAGAAGGGGATAGAGAATGCCCAAGCACAATTAGGGCAGAGTAAGGAGAAAGGGGAGACTGGCTGTCACGCTAAGATCGTTGTAAATCGCTATCAAGATAAGTGTACAATAAAACTCAGTAACCCAAGAGTCCTGTAACTCACCTTCGTTGATAATACGTCTCACGACTTTATTCTGGTTGTATTAAATAACCCATCATCGACTTCCCAACAAGTACCTCCGACCATGCTACCGAGATAATGATCAGGTACAGTATTAGTAGGATTAAAATCAGTACTGTTTGTGCTGTTTTGTTCTCAAAAATTAGTATGAACATTTTACATGATTTTTTTAAATTTTTCATTCAGCACTTTGGTATATGGTGTGAGTACTGCATGAAAAACGTCAGAAGTGACAGCAGTAGTTAAGAAACTACATGTGAAAATATGTGGGTTGCGTACATTGGATCATCATATCGTTTGTAAAGACTCCAACTTGCCTGCGTGTGTTGGCCTTGGTCACTTAATAGCAGCTTTCCACACTGCACAATCTCTAGCAGCCTCCCTGTTCAGTCCCATACTCCTGAGGCCACTCTCAGTGACTTCATCCCAAGTCTTTTTTTATCTATTTCTCGTAGCCCCACCCCTAACATTCACATTTTTCACCTTCTGCACCCAATTGTCATCTTCCATCCTCTCAGCATGCCCATCTCATTCTATGCCTCCTCATTACAACACCAATACATTCAAGTCCCAACCGTCCTCTCAACTCTTCTATCACAATCCTAGCCCTCCACCCCCCCAAGGCCTTGGATTCAAGGACACACTACTGTACATGGGTAATCATTGTCATCATTATATGTTTGAGCCTACAGATATTCTTTTCCGTTATAGCCCTGGTCTTACTACCTTACAGCATTACACTCTTACCACGTACTGCATACAAAAACCCCTTAGGATAAAAAATATGAACACCCTTTATAAATGATATGAAACAAAACTTTAAAGATGAGGATTAAGTAAAGGATTAAGTAAATGTTCAGATAAGTGGGTAGAAGAATTTTTTATTATATTGTACTGTAAGGATCTATCAAGATAATTAAACAAGATGTGGATAATGAAAAGAGTTAATGGAATGTGAGATTGGAAGGCAAAGAAATTAGCTTAATATTTTAAGGAAATTTGTGAGAAAACCACGTGTGAGCAATTATGAGGCAAAAAGACTGAAGAATAGAACTGAATGGAAGAATTAGTATATATATTGAGATGCATAGGACAATACTTTCATGCTTAAAACAAACTTGACAGTGGAATGGTTTTGCCTTACAGTTGCTGTGATATTAATGTAAGGATGTAAAGCATATCACTTGTCACTGTTTTCACAGATGGGATGAAGCCAAGAAATTTGAAGGCTTGAATGATAATGGAATGAATGTATGGGCCTGTTCATTGAGCTTTCTGTTGATATTTCCTCCCAATTTTGTGTTTTCCTTTTCTTGTCACTGGATTCAGTCCACCTCATTTGTCATTGTGGAAAATTAGGTGGGGATGAAGCGGTCGTCATATGTGTGAAAAGTACAGTACAGTACATTATAATAACTCTGGAATCCTGCGTTTGCTACATTTGTCCTTACAGTGTTTACCGCGTGCCTCAGGCTGACTCCTTTATGCGCAGCAAGTCACAGTGGGGTAAGAGGGGCTCAGAGAGAGGGGCCAGAGAGAGAAGGGAACGTGGGTGGGGGGGAAAAGTGATGGTGTGGGGATGGAGTGAGGGAGGGTGGGTAGGGGAGGGAGAGTGAATGCGAAGTGGTGGTCACATTATTTGTCTTATTTTCTTTCATTCAGGGCAGTACCAGATAACGAGCTTTAGATAGGTGCTGATATCAAAGTAAGAGAATTAGCCTGATGTGTCATATCAAACATTAGCGTGGAGCCAGATACTTGTGTTTATCCGTATATGTTGACTTCAGACGCGGAATGGAATCTGGATGGCTCTGACTTCTGTAATGCTTGGTTAAGAAGCGTCCCTTACCCTTACAAGTAATTAATTTTTGGATGCCACCTTCGACATGGCTGTGTCCACAGTAAATATAATCATCCTCTCGGTATACACTCTCTCTATACAGTCACCATCATGTCAGTTATTTTATGGTATCTCAATATGAGAAGACTATTTAAAATAACTGTGCGTATGAGATAAATAAATTTGATGTCTGTGCACATGGGTGAATATAAAAATGATATCCCTCATAAAATGTTAGGAAAATGTAACAAAATCCTACCCAGACTCCCAAACTATATCATTGTCAATGTTTACCGGTATTGTTTGTACCAAAGCAACCAGGAAAGCCTTAGTAAGTAGTCCAGTGGCCTCCTGCCTTAATAACCTCTTGCAGTCTTCGCGGCATCGAGGAAACAGTGTTGTTGATGGTTTACTGGTTTCGTCTGAACAGCTCCCACTCGTCCTTGGTGTGCTGGAGGAGGCGGGCCCGTGTCCTCTCACTATCTGGCCCCCACGTGTTGACAGTCTGGGCCCACACAGTCTCGATGTCCCTGTATCAATGTTTGATCTGTCACCTCAGTATATTTCTCTAATGAGTCAGCCCTTCATTTCACCACCTACCTAAAGCTTATTATTTGATGCTGCTATACAAGGTGTAATGCAGCATTACCAACCAAATATTACGGTAACTCCTTTATATTATGCCCTGAATGAAAGAAAATAGACAAATAATGTGACCACCACTTCGCTTTCACTCTCCCTCCCCTACACTCCCTCCTTCCCCTCCCTCACTCCATCCCCACACCATCACTCGTCTCGCCACCCACCTTTCCTTCTCTCTCTGGTCCCTCCCTCTCAGCCCCTCTTATTCCACCATGACTTGCCGCACATAAAGGAGCCAGCCTGAGGCATGGAGTACTGGAGAATAGGTGACTACTTATGACCATGATTGTACATGGGATTAGTGCATGTCTGTATTCATCACATAGCTACAGGTCATTTTACATCATGTATGATATATTGTTGGTTTCTTTTAGCACTGTCTTTGCATTTCATCATGCTCAGAATCACTGTTTACATTCTTTAATGTGTTTTGAAAATATCACACCTGTACATACTTTTCTCTCATAATTATTATGTGTATGCTGTGATGTTATTTTTGTGTTTTTCAGCAACCTTTGTCATAGTCTTAATTGTTAATGGTTATTTTGTTCTTAAAATGTAAGATTAGCTCTTGGGAATGAAGTCTTTGGATCATTCAGTAATGCAGTATTTTACAGTTCTTGACTGAGTCATTGGTATATTGCAGACATCCAGCTTCCTACATACTCTCGTTTGGAACAAGTTGACCCCTTCATGTCCTGGGCCAAAGAGAAGAATATCACGGTGAGGTAGTCTGCTTGATGTTCATGTCCTGTACATAGCTCTTTGATTTTACGATAGTGATAAATCAGATTGAAACACCTTTTGTTAGTAGGAACCTTTTACTAAGTACAATGCATGCTTGCACCACTGCTTCACTTTGTTAAGGTACATTCGACGGAGAAAAACATTTTTACTGAGTAAAGTAACTAACTCCTCATTGTAAGAGATGTATGATATTGTTGGCAGTGAGACATTGTACATTGCTGGATAATGCATTTACTCTTTTTTTAGCTCTGCTTTGTTGAAAATTACAGTTGCCAGATTGTAATTTCTGAATATTTCTGAGTAGTATCCTCTCATCTTAAGAGAAGTTAATACAGTTTGGTGCATGTTGGTTTGGTTGGCAACAATAATTGCATGTCTGCTGATACAAGTAATTTTTCTATACGGATGTTTTGGAGTTCTAGTGCATTGGTATTTGCATTTATATTGCTCTGTGCATGGATGGTGGAACTAACAGAATAGGTTCTCCCCTGATTAGTCTGAAGTAAGGTTTTTTTTTTTTATTTATACCTGTGCTAGGTTAGTGTGTAGTTTGAATTTTATTTTCTTGACATAACTGCCTTTTGTATACAGTTCATTTATTACTGTATACATGGAAAAGGATTTTTTTTCTGTTTTTTCATTCATTCATTATCTAATCCTATGTCGCCCCACAGAGGAGCGTAGGAGCCCGGGGCTCAGCAAGTTGGGCCTGACGTTTAAGATGAGAGTAACCAGCCTCACTCATCCCTGAATGGCTTTACTTGAGCAATAAACCTCAACCACCCCTTGGATATAAACCTTCACTGGCTCAATCCGTTTGGAGCGCTGTAATTACCCACTAAACTACCAGGCGCCAAAATTTGGTTATATGGTTACCACCCAGCGTAGTAAATGGTTTCCTGGTGTACAGGAAACCGTTTGGCTTGTCACTCAGTGTAGAGTCACCCACTTTGTAATATTTACACTAGCTCATTGCTTTTGCAAAAATATAGGTAACATTTGTCGACATAATTAGAATATATTGCATATAGTTAGAGTACAGTATGTTTAGTAATTGCAGTTGACTTATTCACAGGTACAGTATCTCGGCCCTTGAAATTAATAACTACAGTAGACCTTTGTTTTGTGCATACTCTGTGCAAAATACATTTTATGCGGCACTGTCAGCCTCTACCCCAACCTGTTTTATGAAGCAAAATTGCCTCTGATGAATCCAGGAGTTGTGCCTTTGAGGGTTTTGAGGCATAGCCCTAGCCCTTGAGGGGTGAGAGGCACTGCATATTTCCCCTCCTCAAGCCCCTCAGCCTCAGATGCAATATCCCCCTCCCACAGCAACCACCACTTCGTCGTCTGCAGTATCAGAGCGAGTTTAAATTCCATTTATTGCCATTTTATTATTATTTATTCAGTTTCTTTTCCCTAATGATTATCATATATTTTTATCCATGTGTTTGGTGGGATAAGTTTCTGAAGAGGCCAGGCCAAAATACTTTGAAAGAATTTTCAGATTTCCTCAGTCAGATAAGCCAAGTAGCAATGGTTCTTATGAAACAATATGCATGATTTAATATGTGCAGCATTTTTCACAGATACATTAACTGTGCAGAATAAAGGTCTGCTATATGCAGCCAAAACTGCATTAGTGACTATAATTCCTTCACTGCAAGTTGGCCCAGATTTTCTTCCTTCTACAGTGTATCTCTAGTTCACCAGTGGCATAAAGAGACAGTGCTTTGGCTCTGTATCCTTTCCTCATCACTTCTTTGTGGCAAGCATCATATTTTAGTGTTATCTGTTGTTACAACTGAGGATTCAAGATGGAGAGTTGGCAGTTTTGATTTAAAGTGTAAAGAGTATACCTTATGGCATGTGGTGGTTTGGTGGGTAATGGTGGTGCTCCAATAGGAGTGAGCCGGTGAAGGTTTATATCCAAGGAGTGGTTGGGGTTATTGCTCACATAATGCCACTCAGGGATGAGTAAGGCTGGTCACTCATCTTAAATGTCAGGACCAACTTGCCTAGCCCTGGGCTCCTACACTCCTTATGGGGCAACAAAGGATTGGATGATGGATGGATGGATGAAGAGTATACCTGCAGTGACATGAATTATGCCCAGTTCTTGTATGAGATGGGATTTCCTCAGCTTAATGATATTGTTTGATAGTAACTAAAATAATGGAACAGAGTTTTGCTGTTGCATGTGAAAGCATATAACTTCTTAAGTATGATGATTTTTTTTTTCCAGTTTATTCCTTCAGCTTCCAGACAATTCAGGCCCCCCCCCCTTCCATTTTGGAGAGCACCACAGTAGTGAAAAGGTTAAGGAAAGTTGTATTTGACCTTTCAGTATTGAAAAGTGTCTCTTAAGCAGGTAGAAAAGTTTGGAGGTAGCAAGAAAAAGAAGAGTATCATTGAAGTGAAGTGGTTAAGCAAAACATTTTTAAAATATTTACTGGCTAAGGATCTTCTTTCACTGAGAAACTCTTATATGCACTTGTCGAAATGATGACCTAAGTGCATCTGATACACGGAAAATTTTTAATCAGTGTCTTTTTGTAGGTGATTGGTGTTAAGATTGGTGACTTTGGTGAGCAAGGCCTGGGTATGTGTGTGGCTGAGGACCTGAAGCAAGGACAGGAGGTGCTAACTGTTCCACTTGAGGCCATGCTTACTGAAGATTCTGCCAAGAAGTCTTACCTAGGTGAGAAGGAACCTGATGACACAGAAACCAGTAGATTTATGTGTTGATACCTGTACTGTAGTTTATTGTTAGTGGATGATTCTTGATTAGTTGATATATGCAGAGTATGATGATTGTGTCTGTTATAACTTACATGCATGTATACATACATATATACATTTATAGAGTACTTATATCCCTACATATATATACAGTGGGCCTTCATTTAGCTTTGACTTATGCACAAAACATGATTTGCATGGTAATATCAGTCTTTATCCTGCCCCCATCTACATGGGAAGCAGCACAGTTTGCATACCAGCAGTGGCCAAAAGTTACGTAAGTATTCGCAAACATCGTCAGACCTTATAATCTACTTATTGATCATCAGCAGACACACTTACACGATGTTAAGTGATAGTCAGACATTATTAACACGTATTTATCATCCATAGATAATCATGTAATGTAAGGGGTATGAATGATGAGGTGAAAGAGAGAGAGATTGTACAGGTGCACCTTGAGAGTGCGAAAGTGGATATATGTGGAATAACTGAAACTAAATGGCGAGGTGAGAGTGTAAGAGAATGGGAGTATGGATGGGGTATATGTGCGGGAGTAGGTGAGAATGAGAGGGCGAAAGAAGGAGTGTGTATTGCTGTGAGCAACAGATTGAAGGAGAATGTAAGAGAGTATGGATCAGTTGGCTCAAGGATTGTGGGGTAAGAGTGAAAGTTGGACTACAAAGGTGGGCAATTGTATGCGTGTATGCGCCAACGCAAGATCGTGTAAGTAGAGTGAGAGAAGAGTTTTGGACAACTGTGGAAGCCTGCTTGGAAAAGTTTGAAAGGAATGAGAGTGTTTCTGTTTGGAGATATGAATGGAAAAAAGTAGGGAATGAGAAGGTGGATGGTGTGGTTGGTGAGTGGGGTGTGCCTGCAGAGATGGATGAGAATGGCAGTGCTTTAGTGGACATTTGTACCAGGAGGGGGTTGGTGTTAGCTAATACCCTCTTCAGGCACAAAATGATCCACAGGTATACATGGCGAGTGGTGAGAAGGGTGGACGGTGAAATGAATGAACGGAAGGCAATGATTGACTATGTGTGTGTGGATGAAAGGATGAGATGTGTAATGGATGCAAGATTATATAGAGGTTGGGGGAGTGGACTTTCTGACCACAACTTGCTGGTTGCCAGAATCAGAATCCAAACAAGATGGAGGAAGAGAAGAAGAAGGGAAGATCAGGAGGAAGTATTTCTTACAAGGAGGATAGAAAAGTTACAAGAGGATGGAATAAAGGCGGAATATAAAAGGGAATTGGACTAGCGATTGGGTAAATATAGATTGGAACAGATGGGGGACGTGGAAGGTGTGTGGAAGATATACACAGAAGAAATCTGTGCAGCATGTGAGGTGGTGTGTGGGGTGAAGAGAAGACAAAAGGGGGTTCAGGGAACAGCATGGTGGACTGAAGAGGTGAGAGAGGCTGTGGCACAAAAGAAGAAAGCATATATTGAGTGGATGAGGAACAGGGGCGTCGAAGAACTGAGAGACGGACGAGAGAGTTATGTGTGGAGAGGAGGAGAGAGATGAAAAGATTAGTAAGTGAGAGTAAGAAGAGAGTGGATGAGGAATTTGGAAGGAATTTGAGTGCAAAGTGGAGAGAATGTAAGAAAATGTTCTGGAAGGAGATAAAGAGAGCTAGACAGGGTGCCAGTGAAGTCAGTGGGGGTGTGAAAGATAAAAATGGTAGATTACTAGTGGAGAAGGGAGAAAAAGTAAACAGATGGGGAGAACACTTTAATGAACTGTTGAACATAGAGAATGAAAGTAATGCAAGTATAAGTGGCTGAGGAGTGGTGGGGAGAGGGAGGGTTGTGAGAAGAGAGGAAGAAATCAGTAGGATGGAAGTGGTGGAAGCAATGAAGAAAGTTAAAATGGGGTGTTGGAACTAGACAACCACGCTCACTGGCTTCACGACGTGAACTCCCAAGGCTCCCAGTAGCAAACCACAGGAACCCTCCGATGACGTCATCACTCGTGACTTAGATGTGTGCGTGCGCACACCCACTAACATGGGGAAAGCCCCAGGAATTGATGGAGTGTGTGGTGAAATGCTGAAGCATGGGGGAGAGATAGTAATAGAATGAATGTGGAAGGTGTGCAGATTGGTGTGGGAGGAGGGTAGAGTCCCGGAGGATTGGAAGTCAGGTATAATCATTCCTCTGTTCAAAGGAAAAGGGGAAAAAGTAGTGTGTGGTAATCATAGGGGCATTTGCCTTCTCAGTGTAATAGGAAAAGTATATGGTAGGATACTTATTGACAGAGTTAGGGAAATAACAGAGGAAGTAGTTGGAGAAGAACAGGGAGATTTTAGGAAGGGAAGAGATTGTGTAGACCAGATATTCATTCTTAGATCCTTAGTGGAAAAGTTTCTAGAGAAGGGGTGAAGTTGTGTGCAGCCTTCATGGACCTGGAGAAACCATATGACAGGGTGAATAGACAAGGATTGTGGAAAGTATTAAGAATATATGGGGTGGATGGGAAGTTGTTGAAGGCAGTGAAGAGTATGTATGAAGGTGCTAAGGCTGCAGTGCATGTGGATGGCAAACTGAGTGAATCTTTCCATTTGAAGGTTGGATTGAAACATGGATGTGTCATGTCTCCATGGTTGTTCAATCTGTACATGGATGGGGTTATAAAAGAGATACAAGGTTGGGCAGTGGATGTTGGAGCGGCCCTAGTGAGAGAGGGCAGTGTTTGGAAACTCCCTGTACTGTTGTTTGCAGATGATACTGTGTAGTTGAGTGAAGACGAAGGGGAGCTGCAAGGCTTGGTAGATGAGTTTGGGAGAGTGTGTAAGAAACAGAATCTAATGGTGAATGTAGGGAAGAGTAAAGTGATGATCTTCAAGAGAAGTGAAGCCAGTGAATGTACAGTGAGATTGGATGAGGAGGATATGGAGAATGTGAGTGCATTTAAGTACTTGGGTAGTGTGATGAGTAAGGATGGAAGTCTGGAGGGTGAAATGCTTGAAAGGGTGCAGCAGGGAAGGAAGGTTGCTGGTTCCTTGAAAGCAGTTGTTACAGGACAGTATTGTGATACCAACTCTGACATATGGAAGTGAAGCTTGGACCCTGTTGGAAGGACAGAAGTCAAGAGTGAGAGCAGTGGAAATGAGTTATTTGAGAGGAGCATGTGGAGTCACATGGAGAGACAGACTAACAAATGAGGAAGTGAAGGAGCGTTGTGGTGTGGATGTGGACGTGATAGGAAGCGTTAGGAGAAACACGTTAAGGTGGTTTGGGCATGTGGAGAGGATGGAGAGTGAAAGACTGACGAGGAGAGTGTATGTGAGTGAGGTGGAGGGGGNGGGGGCGAGAGGGAGGGGGAGGCCGAGGATGAGATGGAGGGATGGAGTGGAGAGGTACATGAGAGAGGGGTGTGTGAGTTGGGAGCTGGGTAGTGAAATGGCAGGGGACAGAGCGACATGGAGGCGATTTGTTTGTGGCCACCCCGTGCGGGATTGAGGCGTCTGGCAATAGATAGATAGATAGATAGATAATCATGTGATATTAAGTAACCAGTAAATGGTATTTGCTATATACAGTTGTTGTGTATGCTTTGGTAGGGCAGGAACTGGGGTTGCTCATCACCTTATCAGAGGCTTTTGGTGTGCTGTTTTCATCTCTCAATGAGTTCAGGCCCATTAGTTCAGCCAACTATATTCTGGGCTTAGTTCATTGGTTTGAATATTTTCAGTACCTTGTGGTTGGTGGGGACGCTCACCATCCACTCACTCGATTAGTACTGCTCTCGGGTGACTGCCCTTTCCTCTCTTCCTTCCTTCCTTCCTCTTCTGTCATTCTTTCTTTAATTTTTTCCTCTACCTTCTGTCTACAGGTGACTCAACACTGAGTGGCAAGCCAAATGGTTTCCTGTACACCAGGTAACCATTTACCACGCCAAGTGTTAACCATATGACCAAATTATGGTGCCTAATGGTTTACTGGGTAATTAAGGCGCTCCAATCGGATTGAGCCTGTGCAGGTTTATATTCAAGGGGTGGTTGGGGTTTATTGCTCATGTAATGCCACTCAGGGATGAATGAGGCTGGTCACTCTCATCTTGAATATCAGGATGAATTTGCCTAGCCTCGGGGTCCTTTGCTTCTCATGGGGCAACACAGGATTAGATGATGAATGAATGAATAAGTTAACCTTTGATTCTGTATTAGGTATTGGTCCTGCCAAGAAAACATGTAGATTTACTGCTGTGATTATTATGAGTTGAAGGATAATTGACTCAGACAGATGACACACTGAAACTGAACTTAAACTTACAGTAGGAGTTAATTAGATGCAAGTTGTAGCTGCATAGTTAAATTTACCAAGGTAGTGAGCCAAATTCATCAGGCTGAACTTAACAAGGTATCTAAACAAATGTTGGAGGCTCATGCTGCTCCCTTGTTCAAGTAGTGTATATCAGACGTGGAGAGTACCAGCATCATACAAATACAGTAATATGTAGCAAAACAACAGGAATTAAACCAGAAAGGCAGTCACGTTGTCACAACAGGAACAAAGTTATGTCTCGTACAGAAGCCAGGATCAAGCACTGCTGCCACCACTTGTTGTGCTCTTATGTCTACAGTATTTCCTCATTTTTCACAGGTTGGATGTTCCCCCAAAACTACACAAACTGTGAAACATTGAAGTGTGAAGTTAAGAATCAGTAGGAAAAATAGAGGAGCTTTCCGGTGGGACATGTACCTACCCTATCAGAAAGGACTATAACACCAAACAGGCCCTACCCAAAATTAAATGAAGAGTGTTTACTAGTGCTAAAAGAGCATAACACAATAAACATCTACCTGATAAAACATTAAAACTGTTATAAAGAGCTGCAACACCAAAAATCCTTACCAGAAATAAAGTGAAGACTGGCTTGAGTGGCAGCTGAAGGTTCTCAGACAATTTGCTATCAGACAGTTCCCCATCAAAGCATGGACAATTCCCTGTCAGGACAATTCATACCCTGGACGATTCCCCAACATTCTGTAAATATTCTTATTATTAATTAATCAATACTTTAATAACTATATTTCAAGGGGATCCATCAAAGTCTGTGTTCAATAGCGTAGCCTTTGGATATTATTTATTAGTTGCACCTTTAGTCAATAAGTAACTTGTTTTTTCCTCACTGTAGTCACCATTGAATTATATTCTAGCATCAGCCATAGCTGTCTTCCTTTATGATGGGAAATTGTCTTGTTATTGGTGTGATGATGAATTGTTCAGAAACCGGTGTGTTGATGGTGGATGGGCTAGTTACTAGGTGACAAGTGAGCATTGGTATGTGTCATCTGCTGAGTGTCGGCTGCTGGCTGGGAGCTTCAAAATGTGGGGAAACAAGCGAAATGTGAAACAACCCAGAGACTTTTTTTTAGCGCAAAAAACGAGGCATCAAAGTAAAATGTGTCGAAATACAAGGAAATGCTGTACTATACAAACTATGCAAAGGGTACTTTCTGTCTGTCTGTCTGTTTGTTCACGAACTACTCCCTCAGTTTTCATTTTACCTGGCCTAATCTACATATTTGGAATCCTTATGACCTAAGGAAGGTTTTAAGACCAAAAAGACTGATGATTTGAGGGAGGGGGGCAGAGTAGTAAGATTTGCTGTTAATTGGGCTAACACACATCCATATTTTATATTACGCGTTAAATGCATCAGGGTTGCCGTAGAGTTTCATGTTCCTGCAGAAAGAGAGAGAGAGAGAGAGAGAGAGAGAGAGAGAGAG
>JAGKTI010005955.1:0-17057 GCA_018397915.1 Birgus latro
CCAGGGAGACCTATTCTGCGGTTATATCAGTGTTAGAACATGAAGGCGACCGTCTCCATCATCAAATATATATATGGCCTGAATCAGACGTATGCTATTACCCGCCCAGTATAAGCTATCACCTCTATCACCCAGTTCTCAAAGCGTAACATCCAGATATATAGGCAAAACAGCACCACTACACTCCCCAGGTTGGTACAAGCATTCACACCAGCCTTAAATGGACAAAAACATGGATAAAAGTCGGTAAATAGGAGAAATGTTGTACCTTTAAACATGGCGCTGGGAACGAAGCCGAAGTAAATAAAGACTACGAGTTTAATAAAAAAAAAATGCATTGATTTAATTATAGTTTAATAATAAAGACGTATTACAATTATTTGCAAAAATCATGTCATCTTTTGAACTAATATGCCTTGAATTTATTATTTAATATGCGAGTAGATTTATTAGCGAATTTATTTGACCCACTGCCGACCACTATATAGTTCCATGAAAGGAATGGTCGACGGTCGTGTACAAGTCATTTAAAGTAATAAAATGGAATGGTCACTCATAATCATCGGAATTCTTTTTTCTCTCCGATTTAAATGTTAAAAAAAAAGTCAAAGTTGGAGATTATCGCACCTCGCACGAAACATGCCCCCTCGCTGTGACGTCACAACCCACACAGGTGACCGCCACGCTACAAGTTACGATGTCTGAGGATCATATTGCAGAAGAGGTAAGATTTCTGGGATATTCAGCTGTTATTATCATGCTAGGTATGTAGGATTTAGTGTGATAGCTCTCTTAAAGATGAAGTATGCTATGTTTGTGCTTTAGTGAAGAATTTTGCTGGCTTTAGAAAGGATAGTGTGACTGCGAACCTTGCGACAGGTGTACGTGTAGGGCAACTCGGTGGCACAAAGATTAGATTTGATTAAGTCGTAAAGAAGTGGTTTATGAACTGAATCATTGCTAGGTCCTGACTCCAGAGGTGAAGCCGCTGATCTGTCATCCAGACGCCTTCAGAATGGCAGATACCCAGGGGACAGCCTGACCTGACCATTCCTTGAGGCAGTTTACAGCAAGAAACACTGCTCTAAATGCTGTTAAAAGTAGAAGTACCATGAATTTGTTAGTACTGTTCAGTGGCATATAAATATGTAAGTAAAGTAACATCAGCGAGGGGGCACGGTGGCTCAGAGGTAGAGCATCGAGCTCGTGACCGGGGGGTCACGAGTTCGAGCCGCGCCCAGGACTACTGTATCGGGAGGGGTAGCACCCTCCTGTTATCTAGCGGGGCTATATGATCTCATTGTAAGGTCTAGCTCAGGGGATTCTTTAATCCCTTTTAAACATCAGTGAATTGGTGGTAGCCTATATAAAGCTTGTCTATCTATCTATTGCCAGACGCCTTAATCCTGTAAGGGGTGGCCACAAACAAATCGCCTCCATGTCACCGTCCCCTGCCATGTCATTGCCCTGCTCCCAGCTCACATCCCCTTCTCTCATATACCTCTCCACTCCCTCCCTCCATCTCATCCTTGGCCTCCCCCTCCCTCTCCCCTCCTCCACCTCACTCACATACACTCTCCTCATCAGTCTCTCGCTCTCCATATGTCCAAACCACCTCAGTGTGTTTCTCCTAACGCTTCCTATCATATCCACACCCACATCACAATGCTTCTTCACTTCCTCATTTGTCAGTCAGTCTCTCCATGTGACTCCACATGCTCCTCTCAAATAACTCATTTCCACTGCTCTCACTCTGGACTGTCCCTCCAACAGGGTCCAAGCTTCACTTCCATATGTTAGAGCTGGCATCATAATACTGTCATGTAGTAGCTTTTTCACTTCCCTGTTTCTTATCACTGCTTTCGAAGAACAAGCAATCGATCTTCCCTGTTGTACCCTTTCAAGCACTTCACCCTCTAAACTCCCATCCTTACTCATCACACTACTCAAGTACTTAAACGCACTCACATTTTCCATTTCCTCCTCATCCAGCCTCACTGTACATTCACTGACTTCACTACTCTCGAGGACCATAACTTTACTCTTCCCTACATTCACCTTTAGATTCCATTTCTTGCACACTTTCCTAAACGCATCTACCAAGCCTTGCAGCTCCCCTTCGTCTTCACTCAACAACGCAGTATCATCTGCAAACAACAGTACAGGGAGTTTCCACACACTGCCCTCTCTCACTAGGGCCGCTCCAACATCCACTGCCCGATCTTGTATCTCTTTTATAACCCCATCCATAAACAGATTGAACAACCATGGAGACATGACACATCCTTGTTTCAATCCAACCTTCAAATAGAAATATTCACGCATTTCACTATCCACACGCACTACAGCCTTAGCACCCTCATACATACTCTTCACAGCCTTAAGGCCTCATACAACTTCTTTCCCTTCTCTAGAAACTTTTTCACTAAAGCTCTAAGAATGATTATCTGATCCACACAATCTCTTCCCATGCTGAAACCACACAATCTCTTCCCCCTAAAACCTCCCTGTTCTTCTCCAACTAATTCCTCTGTTATTTCCTTAACTCTGTCAATAAGTATCCTACCATATACTTTTCCTGTTACACTAATAAGATAAATGCCCCCATGTTTACAACACACTTCTTTTTCCTCATTTCCTTTGTACAGGGGAATAATTATACCTGACTTTCAATCCCCAGGGACTTTACCTTCCTCCCAGGCCAATCTGCACATCTTCCATATCCATTCTACTACTGTCGCTCCCCCATGCATCAGCATTTCATCACTCATTCCATCAATTCCTGGGGCTTTCCCCATTTTGACTTTCTTCATTGCTTCCACAACTTCTATCCTACTGATATCTTCCTCTCTTCTCACATCCCTCCGTCTCCCAGCCAATCCCCAGCCACTTACACTCGCAATACATTCATTCTCTGTGTTCAGCAATTCCTTAAAGTGTTCTCTCCATCTGCTCACTTTTTTCTCCCTTCTCCACTAGTAATCTACCATTTTTCTCTCTCACTCAACTAACTTCTTTGGCACCCTGTCTAACCCTCTTTACCTCATTCCAGAACATTTTCTTACACTCCCCCCACTTTACTCAAATTCCTTCCAAATTCCTCATCCACTCTCTTCTTACTAATCTTTTCACCTCTCTCTTCCTTTCTACATATAACTCTTCCATCTCTCAACTTCTTCCACACCCGTTTCTCATCCGCTCACTATATGCTTTCTTCTTTTGTGTCACAGCCTCTTTCATCTCTTCAGTCCACCATGCTGTTCCCTGCACCCCCTTTCGTCTTCTCTTCACCCCACACACCCTCGCATGCTGCACAGGTTTCTTGTGAATATCTTGCACACATCTCCCACCTCCCCAATCTGCTCCAAATCATATTTTCCCTATTGCTCCTCCACCATTCTCTTATATTCTGCCTTTTTTTCCATCCTCTTGCAACCTTTCTACCCTCTTTGTATGAACTATTACTTCCTGTCCGTCCCACCTTCTGTTAATCCATTGCATTTGTACCTTGACTCTGACCAGTTAGAAAGTCCACTACCCCAGCCTCTCTAATTCCATTCATTCATTTCACCACCCACCCTTCTCATCACTCACCACGTATACCTGTGCTTGAAGAGGGTATTGGCTATCACCAACCCCCTCCCTGCACAAATGTCCACTAGAGCACAACCATTCTCATCCACTTCAGCAAGCACTTCCCACTCACCAACTACTCCATCCACCTTCACATTCCCCACTTTTCCATCGATATCTCCAGTCAGAAACACTCTCTCCCTCCTCTCAAACTTTTCCATGCATGCTTCCACATTTGCCCAGAACTCTGCTTTCAGTCTGCTCACACGGTCTTCCACTAGCACATATACACACACTGACCATGGGAAAAGAGAGGGTTTGCCAACATACGTACTTCTTACTCAATATGCTTTATTCATTAGTTAACTTTTATTTACACTTTTAATTATTACTGATTCTCAAATCCAGGACATTCTAGATGACCACTGCACCATCACAGATGCACATTGGTTGTGGTGGAGGTATGTTGGTGTGGCTGGTGGGAAGCTGAGTGTAATGAGGTACGGTATGGGGACTGGCAAGGTCCACCACACCGGCATTTCCCACGGGTAGCTGGATTTGTGGTGGGCTGCCATATTTTCTATTATGCTGAGGTTATGAGGAGTGTTGAAGAAGTGAATGGTGAATGAGTAGAAACCAATGAATAAGGAGAGATTTGTTACCTAATGCTGAAATAAAGGTACAGTACTACAATAATGTCTTCATAGGAATCTTTATTCCCATCCAGTATTTAGATGCAAGTACCTTATTACCTCCACATTACCACTACCCTCTAATCTCATAAACACATATACAGTGTGAGGAATAATAATAATAATAATAATAAAAATCATCATCATCCAGACCTCCTTTCCCACCCTAGGGCAGGGTGAGGAGTAGCAGTGTCCAGACAGCCCAAATTTGCCCACTCCAATGGACCACACTTCCATTCACTCAGCATTCAAGCCCCCAGAATCCTGGCTCTATCTGATATGCCCAAAGCTTTCATCACATTCTGTAGCTTCACATAAACATATCCGATAGAGTCAGTCCTGATGCTGGCACGTTATAAAGGGGTGCCAAATCCTTGACCATGCGCTTCTCCTCACAATACTCATCCAGCCAGGAATTGATGGAGTGTGTGATGAAAAGCTGAAGCACAGGGGAGTGATAGTAGTAGAATGGAGGGATATGGTGGATGAGTGTGTGAGGAAGAGAGGTATGGAAGTCGATGAGGCTAGGGGACTGACAAGAAATCGAGCTGGCTGGATGAATATTGTGAGGAGACGTGCAAGATCAGGAATTTGGTACCCCTTTAAACGTGGTAGCGTCTGGACTGACTCTATCGGATACGTTTATGTGAAGTTACAGAATGTGGTGAAAGTTTTTGGTGCATCAGATAGAGCCAGGATTCCGGGAGCTTGTATGATGAGCGAACGGAAGCACAGCCCAACAGATTGGGCAAACTTAGGCTGCCTGGACATTGCTACCCCTCACCCTGCCCTAGGATGGGAAAGGAGGTCTGGATAATGATGATGATGATGATGATGATGATAACAGCAATAATAATCCAGCTATCGATCATCCAATCCTGTGTTGCCCCATGAGGAACACAGGAGCCCGGGGCTAGGCTGGTCCTGACATTTAAGATGAGAGTGACCAGCCTCACTCATCCGTGAGTGGCAATACATGAACAATAAACCCCAAGCACTCCTTGGATATAAACCTGCACCGGCTCAATCCGTTTGGAGCACCTTAATTACCCACTAAACCACGAGGCACCATAATTTGGTTATATGGTTACCACCCAGCATAGTAAATGGTTTCCTGGTGTACAGGAAACCATTTCGCTTGTCACTCAGTGTAGAGTCATCCATAGGCAGAAGGAAGAGGAAAGAATAAAGGAAAGAAAGACAGAAGAGGAAGGATGGAAAAAAGGAAGGAAAAAGGGAAAGGGCAGGCAACTGAGAGCAGCACTACATCAAGTGAGTGGATGGTGAGCACCCCGAGAGGTAATAAAAAATAATAATAATAACAGTAATAATAATAAAATAATAATAATAATACAAATAATGCTATGATCTTTTGAATCTTACAGGCACAAGTTCTTTCAAAATAATTCACTAGTGGTCAAGACAAGTCTGCACCTGTACAGTTAAAAAGAAAAACAGGTAATAATATTCATATACAACACAGGCTTCACCTGTGGCAACAACTAAATGATAACAACACATTGCAACATATGTCTGCTTGTGTCAATGTTGTCCATCCATCATCCAATCCTATGTCGCCCCACAGAGGAGCGTAGGAGCCTGGGCAAACCTTGATAAGAAAAGTACAGGCACCCTGGAGTTGAAAAAGATGTGAAATACTTTGTCTCTGGTTGAATTGGTAGTGTTTGCAAGCCTGTTTAATTCACAGAAATGGCTGAGTTACCATGTAGTACAATGTTACTCTGACTAATCCAGCTATATATCTGTAAAACATGTGATAACAACACATATGAAGGATACAAAACGACATAACCGTGTCATTTCCCGTAAATCATAGTCCGTGTGTCATAATGTCTCACACTGAATGGGTGCCGTTACTTCTTTTACTGAGGGTACTTGCAATGCAGAAGAACACAGATTGCAACGTGTGGAAGATGACGGTCATGAAAAACAAGTGAACTTTCCCGTCAAGATACAGTTCTGTTGCTGAATTTATTACAGGCCAGTATAATGCAAACACACATTAACCCCTAAGTATACAATGCTTTCTGTTAAATATAAATAAAACTGTGTGGCATTATCCAAAGTAAAAACACAAAGTAAAAACACAAGGTACCTCCTCATGCCCCTGGAACTGACTCAGCTAGGTGTTGTATTTTCTGCTTCATTTTTGTTGCTGCCACACAAATATTTTCAAATTATGGGTGATGACTTGGGCATGTGGAGAGGATGGAGAGTGGGGGGTTGACGAGGAGAGTGTATGTGAGTGAGGTGGAGGGGGCGAGAGGGAGGGGGAGGCCGAGGATGAGATGGAGTGGAGAGGTATATGAGAGAGGGGGGTGTGAGTTGGGAGCGTGGTAGTGAAATGGCAGGGGACAGAGTGACATGGAGGCGATTTGTTTGTGGCCACCCCGTTCGGGATTGAGGCGTCTGGCAATAGATAGATAGATAGATAGACTTTATACCGTTCATATCATGCTGTGTACTAAGGCTCCAATGTGCTTCCATGCATTGGCCTTGGATGCCAAATGGTGTCTCTCCACTTAATCCAGTCTCCATGTTCAGTTCCTTATCCCAGAGGTCACACTCTATGACCTCGTCCCTTTGGTCTGCCTCTTGCAACCTTATCCCCGATGTTCACACTTCTCACCCTCCACACCTGTCATCCTCCATTCTCTCAGCATGCCCAAACCATCTCAGTCAACCCCTCCTCATCACTACACCAATACGTTCCAGTCTTTTACTGAAGGCCTTGACAGAGACTAGACTCTAACACCTCCAGTTCAAAATGTCTCTGATAATCTAAGTAAAGTTGTCTGGTGGTTGTACGAATAAAATATATCAGTCACTGGAGAGAATGATGAACACAAAACAATGAACAGAGATGCTGAAGTAACAGTAGTACAGGAGTGTCTTCACAATGAGTGTCTAACCACTTAATCCTGAGAGATCACTTTTAAGTTAAATAAAATCAGCATGTCAATAACCAAGGGTACTATAAACACATCATGTTATTAACTAAGAGTACTGTATGCACATGTAATTAACCAAGAGTACTGTAAACACATCATGTAATTAACCAAGAGTACTGTAAACACATCATGTAATTAACCAAGAGTACTGTAAACACGTCATGTAATTAACCAAGAGTACTGTAAACACATCATGTAATTAACCAACAGTTCTGTAAACATATGTCATTTGCCAAGAGTACTGTAAACACATGTAAATAACTATGAGTATTGTAAACACATCATGTAATTAACTAGGAGCAATGTAAGCACATGTAATTAACCAAGAGTACTGTAAACATATGTCATTAGCCAAGAGTAATGTAACTATATCATGTCATTAACCAAGAGTACTGTAAACACATCATTAACCAAGAGTAAACACATCATTAACCAAGAGTACTGTAAACACATCATTAACCAAGAGTACTGTAAACACATCATTAACCAGGAGTACTGTAAACACATTATGTCATCAACCATGAGTACTGCAAACACACCATCATTCACCACGAGCACCATTCACTTAGGCGCTGACGATTACCCTACATGTAGTGGCACTGTTCACCAAGGGAGGGACAGATGTGATGTTGACACATACAGAGGCCCTATACATGGTGTCTATATGGCCTCTACTGTAGCCGACGGGTCTGTTCAGCCAGACAGATCAGAGTTATGTAGCAACAACAGTAACGACAACAACAGTAAACAAAATATACTGTATGTCCTCGTGCATAAGCATGGCATGTACAGTACAGCAGACTTGTCCCTTTCTGGGCAAACAAATCATTTTAAAAAGGATACTGCAATTAACAGTGAACTAATCACTGCTTAACCCAGTACAATATCACACAAGTTACATGTAATATTTGCACTGTCCCAAATTTGCAGGTTAATACATTTAAGTTAGTGCTAAAAAATTATGAACCATTCACATTTTGTTATATCATTTTGCATCAGCCTGAATGTAGTACAGAATAAAGATGAAGTCAGACTGTTTGGGCAGAGAGTGTTCATACTCCCTTCAGCCCTAGGAATCTCCCTTCAACTGATTAAAATTTAGGTAAAAAAAATAATAATCACCACGACAAAACACATTAAAAACACTCCTTGACTTCTCAGTGTTTGGCAGCATGCTTGACTAGATCCTGTTTATAATTAAACAGTTTATCACATTTATCACACTTGAACTTCACTCCTGAATGAATAAGTAAGTGTGTGTTGAGACTTTTTTTCCAGCCAAACAGTTTCCCACAAAGATCACATTTGAAGTTTTTCACACCTGAGTGAACCTGAAAGTGCTTGGTGAGGCTGCTTTTATCACTAAATTGTTTACCACAGTCATCACACTTGAATTTCTTCACTCCTGAGTGAATAATTAAGTGCTGGGTAAGATGGCCTCTCTGTGTAAAGAACTTGCCACATTCATCACACCTGTAATTTTTCACTCCTGAATGAATTTGTAAGTGCTGGGTGAGGTGGCATTTCCGAGCAAAGAGCTTACCACATATCTCACATTTTATATCCTTCACTTCAGAATGAGTCTGTATGTGGCGGCTAAGGTCACACTGGTGCTGAAACATTTTACCACATTCGTCACACTTAAAGTTCCTCACTCCTGAATGCCTTAGGACGTGCCGGTCAAGGTTAGATTTAATCCCAAACTGTTTACCGCATTCCAGACACTCAAACTGCTTCAACCCTGTATGAACTACCATGTGTCGGGTAAGGCGGCTCTTACAGTCAAATCCTTTACCACACACTAAACACTGGAACTTCCCAACTGGAGCTGAGAGGGTGACTGTATCTTGGAGCGCTTCACGGTCAGCTGCCTCACAGTCTAACTTCACATCCGGTTCCACGACAATTTCCTCACTCTCATCACACTCTAACTTCACATCTGGTTCCACAATTATTTCCTCAGTTGCATCATATTCTAACTTCACCAATGGCTCCACAATTACTTCCTCACTTGCCTCAACTTCTAACTTCACATCTAGTTCCACATTTGACTCATCACTCACGTCACCCTCTGACTTCACATCTAGTTCCACGCCTGACCCCTCACTCACTTCACTCTCTACGTTCTCATCTGATTCTTCACTCACCTCACCCCCTGACTTCACATCTGGTTCTTCCTTAACTGCCTCCATTACCTCACCCTCCTGGCTCCTTCAGTACCCCTTCAATTTAGTCTATTCTCCACTCTTCCCCACCTCCGCATTTTACTATCTACCTCCAATATGATGACTGATCAGACTGACCAACATAACTGTCATGTCAGAAAGATTCCCATTAACAATAAAGAACAGTTACTAACAGACAGACCATTAATAAACAATGGTTATTAACAAACAGATCATTATTACTGACCTGATACTGTCAATAAAAAAACCATACTACCGAACTAGTACTGTCAACACATGGAATACACTGACCACTGCACTCCTCACTCTTCCACCTGTCTTCTCGTGTCTGCACACATTTGTAGAACAACCATAGCCTTATATGATAAAATAATAAATTAATGATCCAGGCTGCACTCTTACAATACATCAGATGATTCAGATTTCTTATATGAACCGACTGAGGTGCTTGTTGTATGATGTTCAAAGAGTGTGCAATCAGTCAATCTTTTCAGCAGCACCACAAGAAGTGACATCATCCTTCTCCAAACATCACCTCTTACTGAGCAGCTCCTTTATAACCACACTGCTGTGTCTGTGTCACTGATCAGACTTCAACTGTGGACCTGGAACAAAGAGCTGCCATTAGAGAAGCATATATGTGAACCTGATAACAAATACAGCACTTGACGCATACACAGCCACGAGGAACAGCGTGAAGATTTGAGTCATACCACAACCATTACCTTACAGTTGTCGTCAGCAGGGTTCACATCAGCCCCCCTGGTGTACTGACAGATGGATGACTTGTGCATTAGGTACCAGCTGCCCTTCCACCTCAAAGAAAACACACATCTGTAATTTGCACAATGGACAAATACATTAAGGCTGTGGAACTGAATGTGTTATAGGGAAAGAAAATATTCAAAATAGCAGGTAAAAGTCCAAGTCACTATCTCCTAAAATAAAATACATCTTTGTGATGACCTGACCTTCGAGTTAACTGGATCTGATATATGTTATGTGATGTGTGGTGTACATGGCTACCAAGACAAACAAGCAAATGCCAACCTTACACCACTAAACACTACTGGCCATTTTTTACAATACCTCAATGTGATGAGGAGACAGTACTTGCAAACAGAAACCTATAATATATACTGTACAAGTCCTCACCACTGACTCAGTATTTTTTACCAGAGTCCTTCACCACTCATTACAGTGATACCTACGTGAAGTACGTGCTGTACTGGATTCAAGACGCTCAACAGTTCTGACATCAAATGCCTGGCAGATCTCTGTAGTGAATGAAATGGCGGGGGACAGGGTGACATGGAGGCGATTTGTTTGTGGCCACCCCTTATGAATTAAGGCATCTGGCAATAGATAGATAGACAGATCTCTGTAGTGTATGTACTTTATATAGACTATTTAAAGGCCACAGACCATGTTATCATGTGTACATCCTCTCACCTAACAGCAGCTCTCCATGTATCACAACCCTGAGTCATTTCCTGTTCAGTCTCCAAGCTTGAGGGTCTCCACACAAGATCTCACCCCACGTTCTCCTCGATCTGCCTCTGAGCACTTCCCTCCACATTCACACCTGTGCCCCTTCTCTGCCAGTCATCCTCATGCCTCCTTTCAAGACATCCAAACCACCTCTGCCTACCAGTTTGCATCGCCTCTCTGATATTCCTTATACCAGATACAGTCATGACTTGGTAGATGAGGCTTGTTCAGAATGTATTGTACGGTACCTTAGGATCTAAAAAAAATAAATAGCTAATCTGTTGAGCTAGGACACAGATCCCTCTCAAAGTAGGCCCCTTCTGACTTGACACGTAGCTCAGTGTTCCTTCCACTGCCTGAAACATTTTTAAGGTTGGTTTTCGGCAACTCCTGCAGGTGCTTCGTCGCATTTCGTCATGATCTCTTGTCTCGTCTCAAATCGGGAACCCTTCAGTGGAGTTTTGAGCTTAGGGAATAACCAAAAGTAGCATGGAGACAGGTCTGGTGAGTAGGGAGCCTGCCAAACCTGGAGGATGTTGTGCCTGCCCAAAAACCCCTGAATCAGTTGAGAAGAATGGACAGGGGGCACAGGGACATTGTCATGGTGCAACTACCAACTTACCACTTTCCAAAGGTCTGGTCTCTCCCACTGAACTACATCACAAAGATGATGGATAAGATCAAGGTAGTATTGTTTGTAGGCAGTCTGACCTCTGGTGCATATTCATGATGCACAACTCCACGACAGTAAAAAATAAAAAACAAAACAAAAATAAATAAAAAAACTGTCAACATGCAGGTGCATTTCACTGCTGTGGACCTGTTGTGCTTTTTTTTTTTTTTTTTTTGGCAAAGGCGCCCCTGCATGCTTCCACTGGGATGACTGTACTTTGGATTCTGGGCCGTACCAGTACACCCAAGTCACATCTCCATTGATAAAAGTCTTCAGAAAGTCTGGACTGTGATTTGCACACTCCAGTGTGTCTTGAGCAATGTTCATCCAAGAAAAGAGATCATGACAAATGCGACAAAGCAGCTGCAGGAGATACCGAAAACCAATTCTGAAAAATGAATCAGGGAGTGGAAAGAACGCTGGGCTAAGTGTGTCAAGGCAGAAGAGGCCTACTTTGAGGGAGATCAGTGTCCTAGCTCAACAGGTTACCTGTTTATTTTTCCAGAGCCTAAGGTCGGATACTCTCAGAACAGACCTCATATAACAGTTTGGCATGTGATAAATCGACAGAACAATAAAATAAAAGTCATACCCAGTGCTGGGTTAACAATAACAAAATTTGCTCATACAACAATCGTGGTGGCCATGTGCAACAATCCTGTGCATACGCAGTGCCTTCCATGCAAGCTGACAGTAGACGTTTGAGCCAAGATGGCCACCCAGTGTTTAGATTCATTGTAATCACCTCCCTTTCGTTCCATTTCCTGCGTGCCAGGCCATTGAAACACCACTGCTATTGCCACATAAATAGTACATGTGTGCAATGAAAAGTGCAGTGTGCAATATTAAGTGGAGTACAGGCATACACTGGTTTAACGATGTAATTGGTTAGATAAAACCCCATCATTGGGTGAGGTATCGTAAATCGGAGTACTTTTAACATGTAAAGTAATATGGAGGATTTACCAGCCTAGGGTTTCCTCCCAAACCAAGTCCAAAACCCACCCAAATGTGCCCAAAAACAAGTTTAAAGCCAATCTAAATGGCCTAACAGCTGTCAAGGAAGCTAATCTAAGCCTAACACCTGTAAATAACTCACTAAAGCCAACAAATAAAATCTGAAAATCATCAAATATAAGTCTGGAAAACTGTACCCTAAAATGACAGTGTTCACCCCATATATGGCTAAAACACATTAATTTAAGTCTAAAAACAGTTTATAAATTAACCTAAACACAATTTTAGTGTAAAATATAATCCAAATCAGTAAAATAATAAAAACCCATTGTTAAACCGGGGTTTGGCCATCATTAGGCATGGTATGGTGGTATTTCTACCCCTATTGTTAAGCTGGGGTATCGCATCTAGGGGTATCGTATAACGAGGTATTACTGTACTCCTGTGTAAGATTTTGTTGGGTTGATAAGTGTGGGAACTGAGTCTTTGATGCATTAAAAACAAGATTATTTTTTACCTCTGTCTGAGACACGAGCCAAGTCAGACATTAGGTGTGCCATAGCTTCATCCCTTGTTTGTTGAACTGCTGAGATGGACGCTGCGGGAAGTTTAGGGATAATATTCTAGTGATGCGCCTGGCTGTCAGACTGTAATGGAATTAGGTGTTAATTAAAGTATTTTGGTTAAATCAGAGTGGTCAGATTAATTTAGATTTGAGTTTGAATTATGGCCTGACAAGTACTGGGGGCTTGCAATGTTTGGTTTTGTGGCAATCAGGGATGTGGAGTTGGTGATAATATTACCTGACTCCGGCTCCAGAAATTTTACAAGTATGCCTCCGACTCTGACTTCAGTATATACAGTATTAATAATATGGCACATGGACATGTGGCAGGTATATGAAAAATATTTATGAATTTTGATAGATGCAATTCTTAAATCTATATTTTAAACTCTCTACTTATATGGCAGTGCTTCCATAATAACAAATAAACCATTATACATGGTTATAAAATAAATTAACAAAGTACTGAAAAGATAAGACTGATACCATTTCAGGACCAAAAAGCTCGGAGTCGGAGCTGTGGGAATTTTACCGACTCCGACCAAAAACCGACAACTTCACAACCCTGGTGGTAATCTGAAGTCATTAAAGTGGGGGTGGGGGGTTGAGAGGGATGAAGCCAACCTAGTTAAGTAGGGCTAGGCTAGATTAGAACAGGTTAGGTTAAGACAGGAGAGGTTAGATTATGTTCACTTAGGTTAGGTTAAGATGGCTAGGCTGGGATACGATTAGTTGGGTTAAGGTAGGTCAGGTTTCCTAAAACTCTTACGGGATTATTCATGGTTTTTAAATTGCCTACATTTGGGTATTTCTGATACACTGACACATCTAGTCAAAAAGATTGCCCGTAAAACACACTGCCATGGGTGTAGGGGCAGCTTCCTAAAATATCCACAATTAGGTATATTCTGCATGTCCTGTTAACTTCTTCTGGTGTCAAATCAACAAAAAACATTAGTGTTATTGTCAGGTAAATACAATCCTTAAAATCGTCAGGCTTTGGGAGGACAGGTGGAATTGCTGCATGTGGGTGGTGAAATTTTTCCCAAATAAGTTCTGCATATTCTGGGCCCACAAGTAAACTAATTCCCACACTTCACACAATCTCAACAGGTAAATACTAAACAATAACAGCAATGATGATTACTATAACACACAGAAAAGTGAAAACCGATGAAAAACTCTTGGACACGGAAGAAACTTTGAAACAAACCGCCTAATCTGAAAGTAAAAGTTCCAGCCTATTAATAACCGGAAATCACACAAAAAAAGGTTTGTTTCATACCTGGGTGACCTACTGGTGGTGAATATCCTTAAATATTAACACTGCAACGCCCACCTGCAAAAAATCCTGCTGGGGACAAGGAGAGCCCACCTAGCAACGTGTTTATGGCAGACAGCTGACACTACAACTTGCCAATACCCCTGATGCTGACCTCCGCCATCTTTCCACTCAAGGCTCCAGTGTTCTATTATAAAATCACTTTCTTAATTTTTTTTTATATCCCAAAGTGCCTTATTAATACTAAAAAATACATAGTTTAAAGATAATAATGGGATATATGTACAGTTTTGTTCTGAAAGACCTTAAAATAAGCGTTCTTCTCAGTGGATGGCGACCATATTGCTTCAGTTTTTATTTGTAACACTCTAGTTAACACAAAAATCAATACTGTATATCACTGAAAGGTGTTCGGATCTTACAGAAGTTTTATGGTCGCCATCTTACTATACGGAAATTGTTCAAAATACTTATCTTCATTGCTGTATATGATAAAAAAAAATTGAAATTCCAAAATTATATATTTTAACTGTACATCAGTACGTTTTATAGGCATTTTAAGAGTATGAGTGAATAGGACAATGAGAACACAATAGTCAGACGGTTTAGTGAGTGGGAAAATGGCGGAAGTTTGAATTGTTGAAATGTGGCTGTCAGCTGATGTGTGTGAGGCTGAAGGAAGGCGCTGTTTTGGAGATTTTATGACCAAAATGGAGACAAGATAAAGACGGCTGACTCGTTGTCCTCGCCCCTAATTACCACAAGGACATGAACAAGTTTGTAACCACAGATCAGAGGTGTTTTCTACTTTGGTGTTTTCCGCCCTTGTTATTTTTTTCCTTTAGACAGTTTTCGTCCCTATCAACGTACAACCCCTTAATTGTACCTTAGAATCTGAGGTAAATTTTAACATTCGTATAACTGTGACATGACATGACATTTATACCTGTGGGGGAATTAGCTCCTTTACATCAGTTTCCCCTTTACACGTGCCCCCTTTTGCCTCTTCATTTTCGCACGTACGGTACTTTGACTAATGGACCAAAATATATATTGTTGTAAAGGTATACGGAGCACATATACAACGAAAGAAGGTGGCGGGTGTCTAGCCACACATTTTCTTCAGCAAAGTTATACACTCAGTCACTCGTCACAAATTCATGGGTCCAGCCACAAGCCCTTTGGCAAATAGTGGATATAGTATACACTATAAAATGTAGCGGAATTCATAAGATATATTACATACAAGAGAGAGAAGCAGCAGTAGAGCAGCATAGAAGCACAGCTCAACAGCACTGGGATGCTGACTTCGTAGGCCTACCGCTTTATCAGTGGGTCGCATGGAGTCAGTGAGTGATGGCCAAAACACACACACACACACTTTCTCTCTCTCTCTTTCTAAAATGCACCCCGACAACACCACCAACCACCAAAACAGGTAGGAAATACTCACCTCACAGGTGACTGGGCCTTCCGGGCCACAACTGCTCACCTCCCCTTCTCCCATAAGCTCCTCCTTCCCGCAACCAGACCAGACCCGAGGTAGCAGTCCCAGGAGCATTGCTCTCCGCCCGTACCAGCCCTCATCAGCCTCGCGGTGGGAGTTGCTCCATAGCATCCCCACGCAGCGGCCCAGCAACTTCCGCCGGAATTGCTGGCGATGGAGCGACCGTCAGTTCTGCCTCGTTTGCCACCCTTCCCCAGGAGCATAAACACGGTTGCGCCCTCCGGGCAAACCAGTGCGAGGGCGTCCGCCGGATCTCCTCTCCCGGCGTGGAGTTACGGCGGCGCCCGTTGGGCCTGCCAAGCTGAGGGCGTGAGCTCCGGCTTCCCCTCTTCTACGAAGCCGGAGACTCCCGAAGGGGAGCGAGTCTCTGGCTCGGCCCAACCCTCCTGTGGCCGAGCGAGGCATCCTTCTCTCTCCTCTACAGGTCCAGCATGTAGTGGACTTGCGTGTAGTGGACTTGCCGCGGGGATCCGGTCTGCCCAGTCGCCCTCCTCCCGACGGCCGACGCTGACGGACTCGCAGGGGCACCCAGGCCGCAGACGACTCCTGACGGCCTCCTCCCCCCGAGGTCGCAGCCTTTGATCAACGAGGGGCGCGTCCTCCTCCCCGGGCTCCCCTGAGGCAACTGGCGTCCTCTGCACCCCGACCACAGCCCGAGCCCTACGCCGGGCCACTCGCCTCCTGGCCTTCTTCGGCCCTAGTCCTGAGGGCCCAAGTACTCCCGAGGCTGCCTCCCGACGCGAGGCGACTCCATCGCCTCCTGTAGGCCTCCCTCCTACACCAGGCCGACACCTGAACCTCCAGAGAGCGTGAGAGCGCTCTCCTTCCGTCACTGTCTGCCCTGTGTGAACCTACTCGACTCCCCCAGTGACTTCTGTGTAATCCCCTTCCCTCAGTGAACAGCTCCCTCCCCCTCTCCTCCCCAGTATTCTTGTGCTCCCCACTTTATGAGTGAACCCAGCAGTGATTCCCCAGTGACTCTCAGTAAATTCGTAATCGAGTCCAGGTTCAGTGTTCTCCATAGTGATACGAGGGAAAATCCTCTAAAAGGCGTGTGTAAGGCCAGGAGAAAGCCGGAACCTATTGTGTCGCCCAAACCCGGCCACGTAGGGAGCCACAGACTCATCGTTCTCAGTGAGCCACTCTGCTACTTTGTATA
>JAGKTI010005955.1:27030-42665 GCA_018397915.1 Birgus latro
ACCACCATTACTATATTATTACTTTTATTATCATTATTATTTCCAGGAGCAGTTTAACCAGCAGCAGGCACTGATTGGTCAGCTGAAGGACGTGTTAAAAAATAAGGACTCGGAGTTAAGCATGAGAGGCAAGGAAGTCGAGGTGAGTCCTTTGCGTTTGGTTTCGTTTGTGTGTGTGTGTGTGTGTGTGTGTGTGTGTGTGTGCAGCAACAAACAGGGACTTAATGTACCTTGTCTTTCAGGACTACGCAGCTCGGTTGGCCAAAATGAAGCCACGTTTGAGTCGGGCCGGCACCAAAAGACCCAAATTTCCCCCTGAGAGAGTTGAGCGCATAGGAGATACTTCAGAGGAGGGTGTGGGAGGGGAGAGTGGAGAAGTGGAGGAGAGAAGGCAGCCAGAGGAAAGGAAACAGGTTGAGGAGAGGAAATTACCTTCATCAGAGAGCAGCAGTCGAGCGAAAATACTCCTCCTTCGAAAGCAGCTTGAGGAGAACAGGCTCAAGTTTGAACGGCAACAGAAGGAGAATACGGAGAAGCGAGTAACCATGGAGGAGATGAAACAGCGAATTGAACGCCTGCGAGCTGAAGTTGAGCAGCGAGACAGCCTGATTCAGTCGCTGCAGGATGGAACAAGCCCCATATCTGATGAGAATATCACACAGAAACTCTACCAACAGATTATATATAAGGACAATACCGTCCTTGAGCTGACTAACAAGGTGAAACGTTTGGAGGAAGTGATTCAGGAGCAAAATGAAACTTTGAGTGAGAAGGATAAGGTGATTGAAGCGCGGACCGAAGCAGTGTCCCTCGTGGCTAAAGCGCAGGATGAGAAAGGCTTGAAAACATTAGAGGAGCTGGAGGAAGTTAGGCATCAGATGAAGCTCATGCAGGAAGGCTTCATCGCAAAAGAGCAAGAGTTTGTGACTGAGAAAGAAACCCTGACTAGAGAGCTGGAGCAAAAGACGAGGAAAGTCACCCAGTTGGAGGATAATGCCCTACGCTTAGAGAACCTCCGCTTTGAACTCAGCACTCGAAATGCTGAGCTGCAGGAGAAGATTGTGACCATTCAGGAAGACTCCAAGGCACTGAGGAGGCGGTCGGAATATGATAGGAAAATCTTAGAGGAAAACGATGCTGTACTTCAGGATCTTAGGCAGAAACTTGTTAAGGCAGAAGCACATGGGAGGAAAAAGCTAAAGTCTCTTGAAAAGCAACTGAAGACCATTAAAGGAGATGGGAATGCAGGGGAGCAAATCATAGAGCTTCAGAATTCCATTGCTGAGTTAGAAGAGGAGAAGGGCAACCTGCAATTGAAGCTCGTTGATTTTGACGACGTGAAAGTTGCCAATGAGAAACTGATGTCACTGAGGAATGAGCTTGAGGATCAGATTAAACAGCTTAACGGTGACTTGGACTCACAACTAAATGCCATCTCTTTGCTTGAGGCGGAGAAAATTAAGCTGGTTGAAGGGATGAATGGACGCGAAAACCGATTATTCGACCTGGAATCTGAACTGAGCATGGCCAGAACTAACCTTGAGGAAGCGAATCAGTCCAAAGTCACCCTTGAACTTAGGCTTTGTGAGGTGGAGGAGCAGAGGGACTTAGCAGAAAAAGCTAGATTGGAAATGGAAAGTCAGTTAAGTGAATCAAATCTAGCACCAGTCGAGCAGCTAATGGCAGAGAAAAGTAGTTTGGAAGAGTCTTTGCAGAGTTTGAGGAAAGAGAAAGAGGAGTGGGAGGCAAAATACGTTTCTCAGACATTGACTGTTGAGGAATGTGAAGAGAAGACCAAAGCTGCTGTCCTTGATATGGAGACGAAGGCCAGGGAATGCAAACGCCTTATGAACATTCTGACAGACAAGGAAAACACGATCACCACCTTGTCCATTAAGTTAGACAAGCATGACGCTGTAGTTGCCAGCATGCAGGAAAAGATCAATGAACGAGTTACTGAAATAGAGAAGAGGAAACTGGAAAATGATCATATTAATCACAGACTAGTACAAGAATCTAGCAAACTGGATGAGACTTTACAAACTGTGGAGAGTCTGAAATCCCAGCTAGCACATAATTCAGCTGAGTTGCAGGCCAAAGATACAGAGATAGCCCAGCTTAATGAAAATATAAATGAGAAAAATGTTAATATCCAGAATTTGGTTGGAGAAGTAACCTGCCTACAGGAGGAGGTTAGTGCAAAAGAAAGGTCCATCATTGAACACATAAACAGACTTGAACAACTAGAGTCAGAGATTAGGGAACAAGATGCTAGAATAAGAAATCTTGAAATACTGTGTGAGGAGAGGGAGGAACAAGTGGCTATCAAGAATGCAGAGACAGAGAAGTTGAAGCATGAACTGGCCAACACAACACAGAAAATGGAAAGTATGAGAGCCTCCTTTGAGACAGAGTTGAATGTTGTGTCGACAATGCTAAGTGACTCGAAAAACCAGATTGAAGCCCTGCAAACTGGCCTTGAGGTGAAAGACAAAGAAATTCAGAATAACCAGATTGTGATTTCAAAGTATGAGCAAGAAGTTTGCAACATGAGCTTTGTGAATGATGAGTTGCAGAATGAACAGAGACATTTACAAGAGAAAGTGAATTCTCTAAGAAGTTGTCTCTCTGAAAAAGAAACTCAGCTCTCCCAAGTTCAGTCTGAATTAGAGGAAAAGAGCATGTTTATTGAGAACCTGACTACACAACAAGCCACCCTGGAGCAGAAATTGCTTGCCATACAGGAGGAAAACTCATCCCTTGTTCAGAGCAACTCAAGCTTAGAGGAAAAAATGACAGAAACCCAATTGTTAATGCACCAGAAGGACGAAAACCTCCTCACGCTGAACTCCGAAATGGCAACTAAATCCCGTGAACTTACTCACGATGTTGAACAGCTCAAGGGCATGTTGGAAGAGAAGCAACAGGTGATAAGCACACTGGAATCATCAGTTGGAAGCCTCACAAGTGAAGTGGAGAGGATGGGGAGGGTCATGGAGAAGTGGCAGACGGAAGCCTTAGAAAAACAAAATCAGCTGGACTTGGTGACGTCTGAGAGAGACAGTGCGTTGGCTACTGTGCGAGAGAAGGATGTGTTGGTTGGCCAGTTACAGGACCAGGTTTCACAGTATCACCGGCAAATTACAGAAACTTGTGAAAAACTCTCACAGAAGGAGATAATGCTTACAGAGACAAAGCAACAGTTAAGTGATGCCCAAAGCCAGTTAACCCAAGCAAAGGAGATGCTAAAGGGCACCCAGACACAGTTACTTGAAGCACAAACACAGCTGCAGGAAGCCAGCTCTCAGTACCAATCCATTACCTCTCTCGCAACTAAGTTTGAGGAACAGCTGCAGTCTAAGTCCAGTCACTTGGAAACAGTGGAACAGCAAATTATGCATGGGAAGGAGAGCAGTGCAAAGGAAATTGAAAAAGTTAAAGCTGAATGTGAGGCACTGAAGTCAGAGGTTGTTAGGCTGGAGGCAGACCTTCAAACCAACAAGGAGTATGCGGAAAATTTAGAAATCGGCTCCACTAAAGTTCAGGAGTGGGCATCGCAAGTACAGAGTGAGCTAGAGACAACAAAATCCAGTCTTAATGCTGTTACGAATGAGCTTGCAACTCTCAAGGAGGAAGCAGTAGCAAAAGACCAGAGAAATGAACTGCTACAGGAACAACTTACACAGGAGCAGGAAAGAAGAGAGGCACTGCAGTCTGAACTGACAGAAGCACTCGCCTCTCAACAGAAATGCCAGCAGAGGGTTGAGTCACTCCAAGCAGAGATGTCGCATGCTTGTTCCCTCCAACAGCAGAGTGAAAGTGAGGTTGCATCTCTCTCGGTATCCCAGCAGCAAACCATTAACCAACTGGAAAGTGAGTTACTGTCATCCAATCAGCTTAGGGACCAATTACAATCAACATTGGATGAATATAAACTACAGCTGCAGAATCAGAGTCAAACTCTTGCCCAGCTCAACACACAGATTGAAACCTTGTCTTCCCAGATTGCCTCTAAGGATGAAGAAATAAGAGTTTTACAGGAGGGTAAGTCTCAAGTTGAAAATTCACTCAGGGAAACCAAGGAGATGAAGATGCAGTTAGAGAGCCAGCTTAACACCATGCAAATTCATGTTCCTGTGTCATTGTCTGAAACTGGGGATGATAAAGTGAAGCATCTAAATGAGAGTGAAGAAGTGAGGGGCTTAAAACAGGAACTAACTGCAGTGCAAGATCAAGTACAGTTCTTGGAGGAGGAGTGTGAAGTAGTGCGCTCAGATTCCTTAACCCTAAAGCAGCAGCTACAAGAGGCTCGACAGACCATCACACAGCTGCAGACCTCTCTAGCCACACAAACACAGGATCCCAGTTCTGCCGCTCAAACATGGGACAACTGGGGAGAGGTTGACCTTGGAACCTCTCCAGAAACAAACGAGAGTACACACCAACCAGAAAACCCTTTAATCGTTAGCCTACAGAAGTCACTAGCTGACAAGGACAAGATGTTGATGATGATACAGGACCAACTCAAAGATTCACTGCAGAAAATAGTCACCCTTACGGAGGAGAGGAAGATTTTGGAGCAGCAACAGAAAAGTGCCGAGAGTAACTTCACCCAGCAGAAACAACAGTGGGAAAAGGACCAGGAAGTGCTGACGTCTTTGAAAAGGAAATTGGAAGAGTTTGAGGAAGTTCAGAATACACTGAAAGAGGAAAGACAAAGGATATCAACACTGGAGGCTCAGCTACAGGAAAAGCAGCAAAATACTGAGGTGTTACAGCAGCAGGTGCAACTCAGCAGCAGTTTCCATATCCCAGCAGATCACCTTCAGCCAAGCTCAGAACAGGTGGTGGGGGGAGAATCAGTCACCAGATCTGATACCCAACAGACAGAGGCAGTAACCCAGGCTTCATTTTTCACCGGCTCGTCAGAAAACCAACAAACTCCAGCCGTACCTCAAAGCCCAGTTCTCCCTGCCACATCCAGTGTTAGTGAGGTTGATCCTGCTAGCTGGTTTGATCAGCCAAGTCTTGAAGTTGGGTCGCCAGTACCGGAAGAGGAAAAGCAGACTCAAGAACAGCAACAAGAGCAAATACAAGAACAAGAACAGCAACAACAGCATATACAAGAACAAGAGCAGCAGCAGCAGCAGCAAGAGAAAACAGAAGCACAGGGAGACTCAACAGAAGCAGTTAACATTGAGGAGCTGCAGTATAAACTCAGTTGGTACGAGGAACAATGGAGTGCGTGGACTGGCTACTACACCGAACTGCAGACCACCTACCAGCAGTCTCAGGAACAAGTGGCTCATCTAACTCAGCAGGTGGAGCAGCTGAATCAACAAGTACTTGAACTCCAGTCTAGAGACACGCAGGACCAGGGACCAGGAGGAACACCAAGCACAGGTAATAATAATACAGTAATACAGTAAAACCTCAATATAACAGACTTCAGTAGACCGGAATTTGCTTTTATCGGACTTGAGGAGCTACCAGACTAAACTCCTATATATCGGAAAAAGTCCGATATAGCCAGAAAGCAGTCCGGACTGCCTGACAACTTCAGCTATGTTCACCACAATAAGACAAGTAAAAGACATGTTTTTCAGTGCACAGTACAGTATTATTAAACCATTTGATTAATGTAGTGAAGGTATAACACAGTACAATACTGCAGTGGTGGTGAAAACCACTGATGCAATCCGGACTAATGTGTGATATATCGGAAAAAGTCCGGATTAGCAGGGGTAAGTCTGGATGTCGCTTTTATTGGAAAATCGCATATTTCGGACTGACCTGAGCCCCAATTAGTCCGTTACAGTGAGGTCTTACTGTAATATAATAATAATAATCTGGTCTTCTGTTTCTCAAAGGTGCCAGGTCTTCAGTAGTTGTTTGTTTACCATGCTTTCACTTTACATATTTTTCTCTCTAAAGCTGTACACCAGCATAGGAACACTTTTCACACAGGGCACCATAGTTCATTACTAGGTGATCAGGATGTGCACTGAAGGGGTAGGTTGATAGAACTAATACTGTATTACCATTTATCTGAATATATCACATTTCTTTACATTACTTATGAACCCCAGGATTCCAGGGGCTTGAATTGTGAGTGAATGGAAGCGTGGAGTGGGCAACTTTGGGCTGTCTGGATGTTGCTACTCCTGACCCTGCCCTAGGGTGGGAAAGGAGGTTTGGATGATGATGATGATGAACTTTTAATACGGTACTAAATAAACAGAGACATACTCAGTCACGTGGGATACATTTGATTCTTGTTTCAATCTTGAATAATAATTTTACATTCTAATACAGTGTTTTAGATAATTTTTCTTGCTGGGTACTAACTTATGTAAATCGATTTTCACAGCATGGTAGTTTTAGCAGGACAACTACAGCTTTAAATGTGGAATTATTTTACTTCTTTCACCTCAGCTTGGCCAGGCTTTCATCCTTCTATCGTTTTCTAGGTAAACACGTGGCTCTGCGGCAGAAAAAGATGGATGTTATGGCTCTGCATCCTTTCCATGGCATTTCCTGTTATCTAGCATCTCATTGTATTATTCTGTTGTCAGCAGTGGTAGGTGGTGGTGACCATCATCCACTCACTTGATGTAGTGCTGCCTACTTCTTCCTTAGCCTTTATCATTCTTTTTCTGTGCCTGCCCTCCTCTCTTTCTATTTTTCCTATCTTTCCTGTCACTTCTTATTTCTTTTCTTTCTTTTACAGGTGGCTTTACATTGAGTGACAAGCCAAATGGTTACAGGAAACCATTTAAAACGCTGGGTGGTAACCATATAACCAAACCATACGTGCTCCCTAAGTGTCAACAAGTGGGTTGGTGGAGGGTTAGTGCCCCTCCCTGTAAAACAAATAACTCAAAGTCAAATGGCCACCCCTTACGGGATTATGGCGTTTGGCAATAAAAATAAAAAATAAAAAAAAATGTGAAGTTCAGTTTTCAGTGAAGTGAACCTATCTATCTATATTGCCAGATGCCATAATCCTGTAATAGGTGGCTATTTGACTTTGAGTTAGTTGTTTTACAGGGAGGGGCACTAACCCTCCACCAACCCACTTGATGTCACGAAGGGAACAAGAATGGGTTGGTTATATGGTTACCACCGAGCATTGTGAATGGTTTCCTGGTTTACAGGTAACCATTCTGCTTGTCACTCAATGTAAAGCCACCTGAAAAGGATAGAAGAGGAATAAAAGTGACAGGAAAGATGAGTGATACAGAATGAAAGAGGGCTGACACAGAAAAGAATGATAAAGGTGAAGGAAGAAGTAGGCAGCACTACATCAAATGAATGGATGATGATCACCACCATCTACTTTTTAAAAATACTCTGCAGTTGTTTGGTCACCATAACAGTGCCAAGATTTTCATCTTTTTTAGCATATCACACACAGATCAGTGGCAAAGTCAGTGCTACGGCTTCACATCCTTCTGTAGCACTTCTTCATGACAAGCATCATATTCTGTACTCTTTCAAGTCTAATCTGGTCTAAAACTGCCATCTCTGCATCTTGAATGTAGAATTGTAGCAATAGATTTACTCTCAATTATGATGCCATCTTAAAGAACTGCTGTGGAAAGACTGTAGAGCCTTAGCATTATCGTTTCCCTCCACTGATTTTTGTGAAATAAGCTGCAGAAAGACGAAAATCTAGGCCAAGTTATGGTGAAAAGAGTATAGTATTAATTTGTTGTCACAGCTCAGCATTCAAGATGACAAAGTGGCAATTTTAGGTCAAGTTAAAGTGAAAATAGAGGAAAGAAGTGATTCATTCATTCATTCATCATCTAATCCTGTGTTGCCCCGTGAGGAGCGTAGGAGCCTGGCGCTAGGCAAGTTGATCCCAACATTTAAGATGAAAGCGACCAACCTCACTCATCCCTGAGTGGCATTACATCAGCAGTAAACCCCAACCACCCCTTGAATATAAACCTGCACCAGCTCTATCTGATCGGAGTGCCTTAATTACCCACTAAACCACCAGGAGCCATAATTTGGTTATATGGTTACCAGCCAACATAGTAAATGGTTTCCTGGTGTACAGGAAACCATTTGGCTTCTCACTCAGTGTAGAGTCACCCATAGGTAGAAGGAAGAGGAAAGAATGAAGGACAGAAGAGGAAGGAAGGAGAGAGGAGAGGAATGGCCAGTCACCTGAGAACAGCACTACATTGAGTGAGTGAATAAGAGAGAAAATTCGGGGAAAGGTTGATGAAAGGAGTGGAGGAAGCAGTGGAAAAATGAAAAGGAAGAAGAGGGAAAGGGAAAAGAAGAGGAAATAAAGCAGTATACCTTTATTCCAGATTAAGACAGAGGAAATAAAGGATTTAAATATTGTCTGGAAGAATTAATTGAGGCAGTCCAAGCATCATACATATAATTTTGGGAGAATATGTACAGGAATCATGGGCCTGTATGGGAAATGAATGAGTGTCTGGCTTAGTTTATAGGGTATGTTGTTGATTAGTTTCCCTCATGTTTTTTTCCCTTGCATTTTGGTCCTTACCTTAACTCACCTCTGAATGGAAAAAAAAGAGGCAGGATGGTGATGAGGATAAAAAAAGGGGGGGGGTGGAAAAAAAGAGGATGGAAAAAAAAAGTAAAAAAAAAAAAAAAAGAGGATGGAAAAGAAAAGGATGGAAAAAAAAGAGGAAGGCAAAAATGAGGATGGAAGAAAGAGACAGGATAATAAGGACATAATTTTATTCAGTACAGTACACTCCAAAGGACATTACTTTACTGCAGATGAAGGTAAAGCAAATGACGACCTAATTCTGGACCTGAAGAGTAAGTTAGAAGCAGCCCTGACCACTTGCCAGGACCTAAGAGAGGAAAACGAGGACATGAAGCAAGCTGTGGGTCGGGTCAGGGAACTGGAGGAGCAGACGGAGGCATCTAAAAATTCCATCTCAAGCTCGGAACAGCTGGCAGAGTCTGAAGCGGAGGTGAATCGACTGAGAGGCTTTGAGACGCAGGTGTACGAGTTGCAGGGTCAAATTCAAGGCCTTCAGTACCAGGTAAGGAGGTGTAGTGTGTTTACTGTAACCTGATAATTAATCCAGAAGCGATATTCTCAGACGCACTTACGATCAAGATTCTCAGATGTAATTACGATCAATTCCTTGTCGTAATTAAAAATCATTTCTCAGGAAGAACTGGATAAGGGAAGGTTTTGCACTCCCCTCCTTAATCGTCCTGCAGAAAAAAGTTATAACCTGCTGTAATTTTCGTGTCGTAACTAAGATTTATTTCTGATGTTGGAATGGGACAAGGAGGAAGATTCTACAGCCACCTAGTCCCTCCTGCAGTTCAGAACCTGAGTTACGATGGAAAATTGATCGTAAGTGCGTTTGTGTATCCTGATCCTGGCTCCTTTTAGCTGGGTTGATAGCATGGTTGATTTGACTGGTAGGTAAGATAACTCTTTACTGCCCCATATCTAAGGCTTTACTAATTACACGCAAGACTTTACTAATTACATGCAAGACTTTACTAATTACATGCAAGACTTTACTAATTACATGCAAGACTTTACTAATTACATGCAAGGCTTTTCAAATTGCATGCAACCTTCTTCAACCTACAGCAGTTTAAGCCCAACTGTCATAGATTTTTTATGAGTGGAGGACATCTGTAATATGGCGTATGGATTTTTTTTCTTTTTCCCCTCATCCATCATCTGTAAAAATTCAGGTTGTGAGAGGTGACTCACTTCTGTCAGATGAAAACAAAATGACTATAAAGTACATGGTATTTCATCTTGACAAGTTTGTATTTTACTCTTTGAATTCAGGTGTGTATATTTTATTTTATTCTTGGTTCTTGTGGATGATTTTATTGGGTTTATGTATTTCATGTAACGTAGTGGATGGGTGGCTACGATCAACCCTGAGAGGTACTACAATCAGAGTGAAATGTGGCTACAAGTAACTAGCCACATAGCCACCACACTTAGGCTGGAAACATCTCTATCTGTCTATCTGTTGCCATACGCCTTAATCCTGTAAGGGGTGGCCATAAACAACTTGCCTCTGTGTTGCCCTGTCCCCCACTATTCCACTGCCCTGCTCCCAGCTCACACACCCCCTCTCTTGTATTCCTCTCCCCTCCTTTCCTGCATCTCATTTTTGGCCTCCACCCCACTGACATACACCCTCCACGTTAGTCTTTCGCTCTCCATCCTCTCCACATGTCCAAACCACTTCAGTGTGTTCTCCTAACACTGTCACATCCACATTCACACCACAACACTCCTTCACTTCTCATTCGTCAGTCTGTCTCTCCACGTAATTCCACATGCTCCTCTCAGATAACTCATTTCCACTGCACTCACTCTTGACTTGTCCACCCAACAAGGTCCAAGCTTCACTTCCATACAATAGAGTTGGTATCAGTACTGTCATGCATCTCAAATTCCTTGTATGATGATATTGATGATGATGGTGATGATGATGATGATATTGATAATGATGTTATTGATGATGATGATACTGATGATGATGGTGATGAAGATAATGATGATATTGATGTTGAAGTTGATGTTGTTAATGATGATATTGATGATGATGATGATATTGATGGTGATGATGATGATGATATTGATGATGATGTTAATGATGATGATGATGATAATACTGATGATGATGATGGTGATATTGATATTGATGATGATGGTCATGAAGATGATGATGGTATTAATGATGGTGCTGATGAAGATGACAATGATGATGATGGTGATGAAGATGATGATGATATGGATGACGATGGTAATGATGATGATGATATTGATAATGATTTTGATGAAGATGATGATGATGAAGTTAACGATGATGATATTGATGATTGGGATGATGATGATGATGATGGCAGTGATGATGATGATGATGGTGATGGTGACAAGTAAACGACCCAACCTTTTCCAGTGCACGACCCTACAGAACAAACTAGCGGAAGTAGAGACGGAACGCACTCGACTCCGCGAGATTGAAGTCGTTTACACTGAGCTGCAGTCCCGCATGCAAGAATCGGAGACCAGTCGTGAGGGGTCCAACTCTAGGGTTCAGGTATAGTCTGTTCACCTTTGCCTGGTTTAAAATTTCCCAGGTCTAGGGTTCAGGTAACTCTCAATTCCCATCTCTCTCTCTCTCTCTCTCTCTCTCTCTCTCTCTCTCTCTCTCTCTCTCTCTCTCTCTCTCTCATCTGTCCTCCTTCCTTCAGTTCCCTTCTTTTCTCTCACCCTTCATTCCACTAATGAGAATTCAGATATACTCTTGTTACATTGACTTGGTCTAGAAATACCATTTGCAATTTTAACTTGACCTAAAAATATCATCTGTTTATACCTTCCTAATACCGACATAAAGTGCGTAAATGAGATACGAGAGAATATTAACGTACGATATACATTGAGAAGAATTAGGAAGGAAGATATGCTACAAAACCTTCTTCTAAGCCTTGTTAAGTAGTTATAACAGCCTCTGGCCTACTGGAATGTGAACCCAGTGGACTGCAGGCCAAAGTTCCCCTCCTCTTGCAGCCGATCATCCTCGTTTTGGGGGATAGGGAGAGAGTTGAGGGACATTTGTATAACCAGGCAGTTCCACCACCCAGTTACATCAGTGTCATCACATTAAGGCCTCCCTCTCCACTGCCGCATTAACTCATGAAAATACAGTAAACCCTTAATTATCTATCCATCTGTCTCTATTGCGAGACGCCTCAGTCCCATAAGGGGTGGCCACAAACAAATCGCCTCCATGTCACCCTGTCCCCCGCCATTTCATTGCCTTGCTCCCAGCTCACACCCCCTTCTCTCATATACCTCTCCACTCCATCCCTCCATCTCATCCTTGGCCTCCCTCTCCCTCTTCCCCTGCTCCACCTCACTCACATACACTCTCCTCATCAGTTTCTCACTCTCCATCCTCAATTATCCATCGTCACAATATCTGGCCCAATGCAGCATCTGCCGCTGCTGGCTCAACTCTGTTAAAGCAATATCCGGTGAAATTATGCAATAGCCGGTGAAATTATCCAATATCTGGTGAAATTTTCCGATATCCGGTGAAATTATGCAATATCCGGTGAAATTATCCAATATCTGGTGAAATCATGTAATATCCGGTGAAATTATCCAATATCCGGTGAAATTTTCCGATATCCGGTGAAATTATGTAATATTTGGCAGGGAAACTGGCGGTTCTGTGTAATATCTGGCGTTGAGGTGTATGAACTGGCTTGTAAACAGTAGCCAGCCAGTGCTGTATTACTGTACTGTATCATTACTTTATTGTATTTTCTGCTTAATTTCCATGTTTTACTCATGGGAACAGTTTTAGGATAAAGGTTGGAGACGGATAGTAATGCAGTATCCACCTCAGTGCCAAATATTGAGCCGATGGGGGGTACTATGCAATATCCGATCTTTTGCTTTAACCGGCGTAGAGCTTGGCTGAATTACGCCGGATAATTAAGGGCTTACTGTATGGGCCATCTTGTCGTAATTTTTTGACTTTGGGTGACAGTTTATTTTTATTATCTTGACTCTTTCGGATACGTTCATGTGAAGTTATACAATTTGGTGAAAGTTTTTTGGCGTATCAGATAGAGCCAGGATTTCGTTGGCTTGAATGATGAGTGAATGGAAGCGCAACTCATTGGATTGGGCAAACTTCGGCTGTCTGGATGTTGCTACCCCTCACGCTGCCCTAGGGTGGGAAAGAAGGTACGGATGATGGTGATGATAGTGATGATGATGGTGATAATTCCAGACAATTTTATTCCACACAGGAGAGGCCTGTCATATTGGAGGGGTTTATTAATGCTGTATCAGACTCCTCCGAAATGAAAAGTCTATGTTGAGTTGGATCAAGTTGTCAGGAAATGGCAAGATAAAATGAAAAAGACATGCTTGGGCTCATTTAGTTAACAGAATAGCTCTTTTATTTTATTCTGTGTCCAATTCTAAATATTATATTCCCATTACAGGAGCTTGACCTCATGGTGCAGTCAGCGGAAAGTGAGATCTCTCGGCTGAGGCATGAAATTGAAGCACTGAACCATGCGAGAGAGACGGACAGGGAGCGATTGCAGGCAGATGCGCAGGGACTTGGTGCAGAGAAGTCGAAGCTGGATCATGAGGTGCTGAGGCTTCAAGAGCAGGTTGAAGCTTACAAACAGGAGATGGGGAGGCTTCAGGACGAGTGTGAGCGAAGCACGAGTGAAAAACATCAACTGAAGAAAGATGGGGATGCCTTGAGGGCCGAGAACTCAAGGCTTCACTCAGAAAAAGAAAAGTGCCAAGGTGATTTTGAATTTTGCAAGGCTGAAGCTGTTAGGCTTGAGAGGGAGAATGAGGGGCTTCAGAGTGAGTTAGGAGGCATAAAAATTGAACTGCAGAGAACTGAGCAAGCGAACAGTCAGCTGAGAAGTGAACTAGAGGTGATGGAGGGAGAGCATGGAAGACTCAGAAACGATTACGAAGTTTTGGAAGGTGAAAATAACAGAGTGAGGACTGAGTTTGAAGCCCTCGGTCAGGCAAAGCAGATGACTGAAGCGGAGAAAGAGAGCTTGAAGAGTGAGGTACAGAGAATTACCGCAGAGAGCGTGACCTGTAGTGCAGAGGCTGACCATTTGCGAGGTGAGATTCAGAGACTGACTGAGGTTGGCACATCGGCAGAGTCAGAAATAGCTCGCCTGAAAACAGAAATTGATCGATTCCAGTCACTCGACTCTCAATACAGTGAACTTGAGGGTAAATATAGTGATCTGCAGGCACAAGTGGCTTTCATAGAAACAGAAGCAAGTACTGGTAGCAAAACAGCCTCTGAAACTGAATCGTACTGCTTACTAGAGGAGGTGGACTGGGGGGCAGAGGGGAAGATAGAAGATGAGCACCTCCGTAGGTCATCTTCAAGTGACGCCAAGTACCAGGAGGAAATTGATGTACTGAAAAACAAGGTAATCATGCTGGAGAGAGAGAAAAATGCACTGAGTGATGAATTACAGGCAGCCAAGATGAAGAGTGGCAAAGTGGTGCAGAAACTGAAGTTGACGCAGAGGAAGACCGAGGCTCTCAGTAAGGAAGTGCAGACATTGAGAGCCAAAGCAGGTGGATTCTCTGACTTAGACCAGGCGCTCGAGGAAGAATGGAAGGCACAGGTGGCCAGAGCGGAGACCAACCGAGATGAGCTGAAGCAGAAAGTGGATGAGCTGGAGAGTGAGAAGGAGCAGTTGGCAGATCAGGTGGATGTCCTAACTGCAGCTCAGGAGAAGTACCTGGAGTTGAAAGAGGATCAGGATGCAACCGCCAGGCTTCTCAGTGCCCGGAATAAGGAACTTGAGGGTCAGGTGCAGGCGCTTGAGTGGAGATTGTCAGAATTGGAAGAGGAGAGGGAACAGCAACAAGAAAGCTCAGTGACAGGAGAAGCACAAGTAAGGGAAGCGCAGAACTCTCAAGCTGTACCTAAGGAGTGTGAGAGTACTGATGCTATGCGGTTGCAGATTTCAGCCATGCAAAAGGAGGTAGCCACTCTGAAGTCTGAAAATGAGAATCTCCAGGCCTTGGCAGATGACTTGGAGGAGAAACTGGAGAGTATTAGTAGTGAAAATGAGTCACTTCAGGCTCTGATTCAGAAACTCAAGGAGGCAAAGTCAAAAGCAGAAACTGATGCCAGTGAATACAAAACTGCTTACATTGAACTTGATACTGATCACACAAGCCTCAAGGAGGAGAAGGAGAAGGTGAATGAGGAGCTGCGTGAACTAACATACACTTACGACACTCTGAAGGCGGCTTACAATTCAATGTTCAGCGACTATAACGACCTAAGAGATGTTTGCGACAGTCACAGGTACGTACTTCCATTTCCTTTCGTATTCCCTTTTCTTTCTGCACTCCCTTTTTGTTCCCTTCTTAGGATGCAGGAGAGAGATGTCCCTATGTGGTGGCAGCAGCATGTCCAGCCAGCTGCAGTGCCTGGTTATACAGAGGTCCCACAACTACATCCTTGTCCCTTGATTGGATGATGAGGGACTGTAGGAGAAAGATAACTAATTTTGCATCCCTGTGAGGCCTGTAGGATTGTGATAGAAGAGTTAAGAGGAAGGATGGGACTGGAATGTATTGGTGTTGTGAGGTGGAGGGATAGATTGAGAAGTTTCAGGCACGTTGAGAGCAAGGGGGATGACAACTGGGCGTGCATGGTGAGAAGTGTGATTGTCAAGGGTAGGGAGTGTGACCTCAGGAATAAGGGACTGAATAGGGAGGCTGAAAGGGGTTATGGATCTTTGTCAGGTAAAAATGAACTGCCACAAGGAGGCTTTTTAATTATATGGTCCCAGGAGCTACATAAAACTCTGCTAAGCTTTAGATGTGTGTCAGATTGCTTTCATGTACAGTAAAAGTCCTGTAATCTGAATGGCAGGGCATCGAGGGTCTTTAGGACTTTTTTTTTTTTTTGGACTATTGAGGGGGACCTTTGAAAACATTAGAAATATGTAAATGATCATTAAATAAACACCTAAAATGATATGGGTTATTGTTTTAGACTCCGGAAATGCATAGAAGTGTAGATGAATAGTTGCAGGCAGGTGTAAATGCAAGTCCAAGA
>JAGKTI010005956.1:11141-26705 GCA_018397915.1 Birgus latro
TTTATTATTATTATTATTATTATTATTATTATTATTGTTATCATCATCATCATCATCATCATTATCATCTATTGTTATTCTTAGGTGTTCACATCACAGTGTGGAGACCTGTATTTGGTCTTTTCTTTCTTCGTCTTTTTCTTTTTCTTCGTCTTCTTCATCTTGTGATCTTTCTTCCATTTTTCAGTTTGGTGTCTTTCCATTAAATCTTCATGAGTTCTCTCGAATCTTGGAACAATTTGTTTTTTAGGCAAATAGCTGGACTCCTTTTTTACGTAATTTAAAGAGATTTACAAGGTCAAAGGTCAAACCAGAAAACGCACACAAATTTTTGGCTCCTGTGTTCTTGTGTGTTCTTTAATCATCATGGTGATGGGTACAGAAGCATGGAAGCGTACTGTGCTTTTGTTTGGAGACCATCTTGCATTCCCTTAGTGATGTTGGCAGCTTTAATTACTAACTTTTACTGGAAGCGACAAACTTTGCAGGTCTTCATTCTCTCGACAAAGAAAAGGATTGGTTCTGATGAATGGGTGAAAGACGGGTGTTGAATGCCACTCCGACACCCTCATTCCCACACCCACTCTCCCACACCCCCATTCACACACCCACACCTCCATTCACACACCCACACTCCCATTCCCACACCCACACTCCCATTCCCACACCCACACTCTCGCACCCCCTTTCCCACACCCACATTCCTACCCTCATCACTCTCATCCTACCTCCTCTCCCCCTCAAATCCATTCCCTCACTCCTATATTCTCTCACATCCAACTTCCATAGCCACCCCACACCTCTCTCTCCCTTTACCCTCCTCCCTTCTCCCCTCACCCATCACCTCTCCCCTCTTCCTCTCATCCCTCTCTTTCCTCATCTCTTTCCCTTCTCCCATTACCCCTCTCAGCTTACCCCTCTCACCCTCTCGACCTCTCATCTTTCCCATCACTTCTTTCAACTTCCTCCTCCCTCTTCCCTCTCTTCCCCTCTCTCCTCCCCCCTCTTCCCTCACTGTCTCCCCTCTCACTTTTCCCTCCTCTCATCACCCAGTCTCAACCCTGTCTCTCCCTTCCCCTCAACAGTTCTCTTCCTCACCCCCTCCTCCCTCTCCCTTCTTCTCTTCACCCTCTCCTGTCACCCATCTTCAATCCCCCGCCTTCCATCCTCACCCAGGTGTGGTGAGGGAGGGGAGGGGAGGGGAAGGGGAGGGAGAGGGGAGCGGCGGGGAAAAGGGGAAGAAGAGGGGAGCTACGGGGTGAAGGGGACAGGAGGGGAAGGTAAGAGGGGGAAGAGAGGGTGAAGGGAGAAAGGAAGGGGAGGAGAAGAGGGGAAGTGTAGAGGAGAAGGCAAGGGAGAAATAGCACTTTGATGTCATAGCAGCCTATTAGATCCAGTTGCGTCACAAAACTTTAAAAGATGATTTTGATAATGCAACTAAAAAAAAAAATGTGGGTGATTCTGTACAAAGACAATCGTAACCCTGTGAGAGGCATGCAGGCTGCCCTGAATGCTTTACAGTCATGCAAAAGGATCAATAAAACCAAGATGACCGAAACGAAGCGAACCATCATGAAATACCATGATGGTCCTTTCACTCGTTTTCGCCTGTCTTAATTATCGCTGTCATTGTAATTTATTATTATTATTACTATTATTACCGGTATTATTATTACTCTCGCAATGGGCCGCCTACGGGAGTCTACACTCGAGTGGCCCACTTTGTTAATAAACTAAATATGTATGAATAAACTAGTACGTAGTAAGGCTCGAAGAAAATGGACCTGGCTTCATTGGCTAAGTTACAGAAAATAAACTATTAGCAGAAAGCTGTAATATTTTATCATAAGATATTCTTCGGAGCTTTGGAACCAAAAAAGTTTATACAAATTCCGGGGCCCAAGGGAGTGTTACTGCAAAGTTTCATCAAAATCGGTTCCTGCGTCTAGGAGTGGCTGGACAAACCGTTATAGTCAACAGTCCATTATCACGTAGATTATTCCCAGCAGCCTTACCTAGCATTTAGTGGTGGTTATGGTGTCTTCGGATGCTTCATGGTTGCTGGTGGCTGTGGTGGGATTGTAGTTATGAAGGTTTGTAAGGCTTTTCGTTCATGGTGCTTGCTGTTTGTAGTTGTGGTAAGCAAGGGTGGTGACTTTGTGGTGAAGTGTGGTGAGGGGTTTAATGGGGTGTGATGGTGAGGTTTGTGTGGCGGGGTAGTATGGTGTGATGTTAGATGGAGGTGAGATGTGGTAGCCAAGTAATGATATGGATGTGTGAGCTGGTGATACTGGTAGGTGATAGTGTGATATGGTGATGTAGATGGGGTAGTATGGGAGTAGGGATGTGGTGTCAGCCCACTGTGTTGTGTAATATGCTAGTGAAGTGGTGGTGTTTGGCAGCGTGGTACTGTATGGTATGCCAGTGTGGTATGGTAGTGTGGTGGTGGTGGTGTTAGGCAGCGTGGTGGTGGTGTTGTGGTGGAGTCAGTCACCTCACACGCATGGACAGGTCAATACTCACTGCCTCCCTCCCTCACCTCCACACACACACTGAAGAAGATACCGCTGACTCTCTCACCCACACTCCTCACTCTTTCCTCCTGCCGTCCCCCTCCCTTCATCTCTTCCCCTCCCCCCCTTACACACACACACACACACACACTGTGGATTTTAAAATCATAATGTTGCATAGGAGGCTTCGTAACACCCATTGCTTTGCGACTTGTTTTGCATATTTACCCAACACTTTAACATTCCCTTGAGTGCTGTTTATAGTTAAAATATGAACATAGTTTCCTTCAGCAGCATACACGGGAACACTGAGAAACACAGTGTAGGATGAATTGCTAAAGAGGTGGTGTTGCGAGGTATCCGAAGCACAGTGTAGGATGAATTGCTAAAGAGGTGGTGTTGCGAGGTATCCGAAGCCTCTTGGGATGGAACCCTTAAGTTCACTGGCTCACAAATTTCTGAGACTTGGGTTCGCATTCTCGTCAGTTAAGGAAGCTCCCTCACACCTCTCCCTCAGCGATTTAGTTTTAGATATGACTGGTAATATTCTTTTGTACGTTAGTAATGCAGAGTATGGTGATACTGGATGGATTTATGTAATACGGAAGGGGACAGTAAGGAGTAATAAACAAAATAAATCGCTTAGGGAAAAGTGTTGGGGAGCTTCCTCAACCGACGAGAATACCAGCCCATGGAGGCAGTCTCGGATCTTTAGCGCTTAACCCTTTCAGTCCAATGACGTGTTCTATATTTTATGCCTGCTGTCTTTCTGCGATTTTTTTTCTTTTACTTTCGGGCGGCCTTCCCTCGATGTGAAGAGGTTGATGAAGACTCTAAGTAACCCGAAACCATTTCCAGAGTATCTCCTCAGCTGAATAACATCGCTTGGAGATGAGAAAATGAAGGGAAAAGAGTGAAAACATCGGTCACAATATTCAGGGAAGGATAAAAAAAGAAATAGGTCACGGGATTTATATAATGGTGGTGGAGGTGGAAAAAAAAAAAAAAAGTAACAGGATTCGAAAAACTAGAGATCATCATATTGAAAGATTGCACCGCCTCATGCCAGCCCCCTCTTCAGCGAAATTATTGTCTGGTGCTGCATACCATAATGGGGCGGCCCCCAGGTGGTTGCTGCTGATAAATTTTTACCCTGTACTCCTCGTGTGACCAAATTATTGTATCCAGACTACAGGAGACTGCAATGGAGGCTTTAGATACACCTTTCAGGACATTTCGCGTTCTACCTACCGACAAAATTTTATTCATCTTAGACTTTGGGGCTGATGGGGCTAGGATGATTCATAATTAACCCCTAACAAGACATTATCATGGCCTTATCACTTCTTATATCCAGCCTACAGGAAATTGGAAGAGGTTTGATAGTCTTCATAACCACTAACAAGACGTTATCAGGACCTTATCACTGCTTATACCCAGCCTATATGAATCTGAGGAGAGTTTGATACAGCCTTCATTAACCCCCCTATGTACTGTACAAAGAAATCTACCGTATCCTTGCTATAGCCATACTTTTTTAAACTTTGACGTCCAGGAGAGTCCTATATGAAGTCCCATTAAATAATTTTGAACTTCAGAGGTTTGTTTAAATTACCAGGTTATTGTAGGGAATCAGGTTATTACAGCATATATGGATATTGCAGCCACAGCATATGTTATTGTAGGGGAAATTTTTGCTACTTCAACAAGAAATGGAAAATGTGAGGACTTTTAAGTACTTGGGTAGTGTGATAAGTAAGGATGGAAGTTTCATAGGGTGAAGTGCTTGAAGAGGTTCAACAGGGAAGAAATGTTACTGGTTCTATGTAAGCACTGATAAGGAACAGGGAAGGGAGAGTGGATGTAAAAAAAAAAAAAAAATCTGCATGACGGTATTGTGATACCAACCCTAACCTATGGAAGTGAAGCTTGGACCTTGTCGTGTACACAAGTCAAGAGTGAGAGTGGTGGAAATGAGTTATTTGAGAGGAGCATGTGGAGTTACATGGAGAGAGAGAATGACAAATGAGGAAGTGAAGGAACGTTGTGGTGTGGATGTGGATGTAGTAGAAAGCGTTAGGAGAAATGCACTGAGGTAGATTGACCATGTGGAGAGGATGGAGAGCGAGAAACTAACGAGGAGAGTGTATGCAAGTGAAGTAGAGGGGGGGAGTGGGAGGGGGAGGGCAAGGATGAGATGGAGTGGAGAGGTCTGTGAGGGAGAGGGGTGTGAACTGGGAGCAGGGCAGTGAAGTGGCGTTGGACAGGGCGACATGGAGGCGATTTGTTTGTGCCCACCCCTTACGGGATGAGGCATCTGGCTGTGGATAGACAGTAGTCCAGGATGAGACTTTCATTCCTACAGATCCTCTTACATGTATGAGATTTATGGTTCCCAACAGATTCCAGCAAATGTTAGGACGTAATTAGGTAGTTTTGTTACATTTTTCAACTCCCAGTCCATTGAAAATGTCACCTGAACCAACCTCAGTATGGGGATTCCTTTAGAGGTAACAATATTATATGTTTTCAGCAATTCGGATGAAGTGATTACCTGGTTTTGGCACTTTGTTTTGCTCCCATTCCACTCAAAAAACATAAGCTGTACCATGGCCAGCCTCAGTATGGGGAGTTCTTAGAAGGAGACTTAGAATAGCTGATTTATTTATTTATTTCCCCCCCCCCTCACAGGTGAATGTTACTTGATCCTACCAAACAACCTGGCTGGAGTGACCTGAGGCACACGTGTCCTGTCTGGTGTCAGATGAATGTGACCAAACCCGACCTGGCTGGATTGACCTGATGCGGGTGTGACCTGTATGGCATCAAGAGGTCACAGTTCATCAAGGGCAGTGACTGTGTGGCCATCACTAGGGTCACTGCTGGCCCTGTTCACTTACGCGCAGGCATTGTTCTTGTTTCTTCAGGCTCATCTTTACATATATCTGGTGCTCTGTTGGCTGAAGTTGCCCTCCTACAGTTCACCATCCTCCTGGGAGATGGGCAGGAAGTTGACATTTGTACAACCAGACAGGTGAATCACTTGGTTATATGAGTGTCACCACATGATGGCATCCCTAATCAGCACATTCATTACTCGTGTAATAAACACTCTGTACTGGACAGGGAGGTCAGGGATATTCGTGAACCAAACAGTGGAGCCACTCAGTTATATCAGTGCCACCAGATGAAGGCATCCCTCTTCAACATATAACTTCTATCTGTCTGTCTATTGCCAGACGCTTAATCCTGTAGGAGGTGGCCACAAACAAATTTCCTCCATGTCGCTCTGTCCCCTGCCATTTCACTGCCCTGCTCCTAGCTCATACCTCCCCTCTCATATACCTCTCCACTCCATCCCTTCATCTTACTTATGTCACGGGATTTTGGAAATATATTTATTTATATACATTTGAATGGGAGCCAGATGTCAGGAGGGAAATAAGAATATGTCAATGGACAATGCAAATAATTGTCTAGTCGATTGACACAAAAGAATCGATTCGTGAAATCAAGTAGCAATTTCACTTTTATGCTGGCTTACTTCGCCAATTCTCCAAAGACGAGAATTTTATAAACTTTCTCAACAGTACACAGCAGAGACTAATCGCTCAAGAAGGTTGTATTACTGTACTTTTGACCTCTAAGAAAGTTGGCTCACCCCTTGACAATCAGTAAATAATAGTAATAATGATGATAAACAGGATCTTGGCTGCGCCAACTCCTAGCTAGCACAACGGATTTAAGAATTAATACCAAAGAACTGGCCTAAATACCAGTTGTGATTAATATAAGGAGTTGTGCTAACTTGGAGTAGCGAGAGTATGCAAAATGTGGGGAAGTTAAACAAGACTGTTACCTTTAACAGAGGTCAAAAAAACGAACTGTAAATTTATTAATTACAAAAAAATAAATTTGTTACATGAATCTCAAGCAACAAAAATCGGCAAAAGAAGTGCACTCTCACGCACTCAAGCCAAAGCTAAATAACGCACTGAAACTGAATAGCTAAATAACCTTAGCCTAGAAAAACGAAAGAAATACTGGTCAGTGGAGATGAGATCTCCACTGTGAATAGACTGGGCGTCTGCTACAGTCGATCACCAGGTTGGTGGGAGATTCAGGGAAACGCTGATACTGCAGGGTACTGGAAGCCGCTACGACGAGGGACTATATCCGCCTTAGATACAACACTCCGCACTCCGTGACTGCCGAAAACCGACTGGCGTTAGTCGCCACTACCCAACACAAGGCGTGAGAAAAGGGCTGGGCTTAAGTCAACGGTTAGAGGTGAGCGCGAGGGAACGATAATTCACAAAATATCGCTCAGTGAAATGCACCATCTGTACATAAAGACGGTCACTCACGGGACAATGACGAAAGTTTTGAAAACTTGATACAAATGTGAGTGCAAAGCGAGCGGTTAACAGAATGAGCGAAATTCTATGGATTTCAAAACTATTCAAGCGTTCCCACTATAATGCTAACAATGTCACGAATTATCATACTAATATCACGATCTAGGAAATTCGTGACAGCTTACTCATAAAAAATAAATAAAGTGCTCTCCCTTCATACTGAAGGATCATTGTATGTGGCATGTGTCAGAAGTGTATTGTTGTATGGTAGTGAGACGTGGGCAGTGAAGGAAGAGGATATTCGTGGGCTCAAACGTAAAGAAAATAAATGATTAGATGGATGTGTAGTGCATCCTTAAATGGGGGGCTAGGATTGTGATTAAAGAGTTAAGAGGAAAGATGGGACTGCAATGTTTTTGTGGTGTAATGAGAAGGGGGTAGATTGAGATGGCTTGGGAGAAAGGATGGGACTGGAGTGTATTGGTGTTGTGATGAGAAGAGGTAGATTGATATGGTTTGGGAGGAAGGATGAGATTGGAGTGTATTGGTGTTGTGGTGAGAAGGGGTAGATTGAGATGGTTTGGGAGGATGGATGGGACTGGAATGAATTAGTGTTGTGATGAGAAGCGGTAGATAGGGATGGTTGGGGAGGAAGAAAGGGACTGGAGTGTATTGATGCTGTGTTGAGAAGTAGATTGAGATGGTTTGGGAGGAAGAATGGGACTGGAATATATTGGTGTTGTGATGAGAAGGGGGTTGATTGAGATGATTCGGGCATGAGGAGAGGACGGAGAACGACAGTTGGATAACATTTTAAATTCTGGGCCGTAAATCATTTTCTTGGTGAGTTATTTTGCGTATTTCGCCGTATTATGTAATCCAGGTGGCATAGGAGGCTTCAAAAGACCTTTTCATTAGCTATTTATTTCTATATTACACCCTATCATTCTTTTGTATGCAATTTATACTGATTTAATATTGACTTTGCATCACTGTTTTGTAGTTGCTTTTTCACCTGACAAAGATACTGGACCCTTTTCACCTCGGAGGCAGAGCATAGTCAAACTGCAGGGTCAGTTTGATTAGTAACCAAGGAGACCCATTCCAGCCACCTCGTTATCAGAACAACTCTAGCATTAGATTCCTACTAACCCCAAAATATTTAAATCGGCTGAGATTGTGTAGGAGCCTGAGTATGACACAAGCCTCCCTCGTACATCTCTCACCCCCATCCCTCTATCATATACTTGGTCTCCCTTTCCATCTCACATACTCTCCTAGTCAGTCTCTCATTCTTCATCTGGTCTTGTGTTCCATTTAGTCTTGTGTTCCAGGTAATGCCAGAGGATTTTAGTCAGTTATAGGAGCTTCAGTCTGTACGTCTCTAGCCAGGTGTCTTAATCACTGAAGGGGTGGCTATGGACAAGTTGCATTCAAGTTACCCTGCCCTTCTCCATCACACTGCCTTCTTTCCAACACACACCACCCTCCCTCATATACTTCTCAGCCCCACCCCTTTCTCATGTACCTCTCAACCCCATCCCTCTCAGTTCCATCCCTCTCAGCTCCACCCTTCCCCTAATATACCTTTCAACTCCATCCCTCCATCATATACCTCTCATCCCCATTCGTCTTTCATATACTTGATCTCTCCTTTATCACATACTCTCCTAGTCAGTCTGTCATTCATTTTCATCTTATAGCCAAAACACCTCAAGTTACTTTAACCCGCCGAATCCCACCGACGTACGATGCACGTCACTACTTTTTTCCGCGGACAGACCCACCAACATGCATCGTACGTCAGTCAGTTGCAAGGCCCGTCGTTTGCACATTTTTCAAGATTCGTGGGTGATTTTTGGTAGGCATATGTGGGAGACCTTCCTCTACCTGCTGTCAAGCGGGGATACTGCCTGGCCCCACCTGACCCCCTCCCCCTCACATTCGGCAATTCACCTGTTAGCAGTGACCTGGCCAGTAAAGACATGTTCCCCCACAGTCTGTCCAATGACGATATTCACGGTGAAAGTGATTCCTGAGGTGGAGGACAAAGAAACACAGAAGCTAGAGGGAGAAACAAACAGAAGTGATGAGGTGGTAATGCCGTAAAGGAAGGTGCCATATGCTGGGGTTTTGGGTGAGTGAACAATGTTTTTATTGTCTATATTATTGTGTGAAAACCAATACAGACTACACATAAATTCGTACCAAATATATAAATACGTAATTTAAAGTGCCTGAATTAGTTAACCCTTCCATAGTTCGTTTTCTTTAGCCAGGTACCCTGAGAAAGAAGGAAAACGTAAGGCTGACTGACAACTGTACCAACATTTATAAGCTCAGGAGGGCGATTTCTCTATGAATTTTCGATGTTTCTCACCAAAAGCGGAGGTTTGAGCAAAAAAAAAAAAAAAAATCGGACGGGTTCTGAGGATGTGCTGGGTAAAAAGTCGGTCGGGGTTGGACGGGTTAAATGTGAAATTAATGTTTTGATAGTGAACTATGGTATGTTGCAGAGTAGAAAAGAGGAAGTGAAGGGAAGTTAGGAAGGAGCAGGGCCATAATTTCTGGGGGGGAGAGAGGGTTATAGCTCCTCCAATGTTTTCTGTATATCAATTAGTAAACTAAGTCACGTTTGAGTGGATAGATCAGATTGGCAGAGTGTGAAACCCTTTATTTAAATAACCAGCTCCATCACTAAACATACATGCTTCATTAAACATCAGCTTATAGGTAGAATCAGTGTGAAAAATATCGGATGGTCTGCAGACTTAATAAGCGTTTCGGTTTAATTATAAATTGGTAGTACAGCGGTATATACATTTTGTCTAGCCTCCCCAGAATCTGTTGAAAATTGCGGGCCTGAGAGGGGAAGAAAAAGAGGGTAGGGATGGACAAGAGAGGAGGAAAGGAATGAGAGCTAAGATGGTGAAATGATAGGGGGGGGGGAACAAGGTGGAGGGGGAGGTTAATGAGAGAATAAGGAAAGGGAGAGAGCGAGAGGGAATGACGGGAGAGTTGGTTTAAGGAAATGGAAGAGGAGGTAACAACTAAGAAGATGGGGGGGGGAGATTTGGAAAGGATATAAGGGAAGGGAAGAAAGATGGTGAGGGGAGATCATAGAAAGCACAGAATGCCATTGTTGTCCTCCCACAGTCATTTGAAAACTTGTGGTTAAGCTATAGTTAGTTAAATAAAGAAAAGGCATATAGATAAAAGCTTAATCTAAGGTAAGTACTGTATATATTAATTCAACCTGACAAAAGAAAAATGATTCAGTTTGATAAAATGATTCAAATAATTCCACCAGTGCAAGCCAAATACTTCCAGGCTGAAGAACAATATAGTGTCATAAATAATTTGTATAGTCTAATCACATGAGTAAGGATTGTGGTTGGTTAGATAATAACGGTGAAAATATTTAACACTTACTAGAAAGATTGATTGAAATAGTTTGCATTATACTTGTCTTAATGAGAATTATCGATCTAGCTGGTTTTAATAGTGGCGTTCTCTGCTATGCATTAATTTCAGATATATACTAAACCTTGACTAATTTAATAAACAACATGCAGAAAGTACATGCATTCATTAATGCATTCAAAACTGATCTAATACATTTTAGTTGGGTAGATGAAGTTAAAGGTAAAAATGTTAACGATTGTTTCGAATTTTACTTGAAAAATTTTATTAATCTTTATAATAAAAATTTTCCCATTAAACAGTTTACAGTCAAGGAAGAACATTCTAATAAACCCTATATCACTTCAGCTATAAGGACATCAATCAAGCAAAGGAATAGGTTACAGAAACTCTATGCCAAATGGCCCCTTACTTATGAAGTTTCTTTTAAAAGTTACAGGAACCAGCTAACGACAATTATAAGAGCAGCTAAAGAAAAGTATTACACGTCAAAACTCAAGGAACAAGCAGGAAATCCTAAGAAAACTTGGGAAACTATCAATGGCCTCATGGGTAGAAATAAAAATCTTACATCTCCACCCTCCATCACCCTACACGACAGGACAACGTCGAACAGTGAGGACATAGCAGAGGGATTTAATGAATATTTTTGTAACGTGGCAAACACCCTAGCACAAGTAAGATCAACTCCTGTTTCATATAACAACTTTCTTCCAGAACCCACTAACTTTTCATTTTTCTTACGGCCAACAACAACTGCAGAAATTAATTCAATAATTCATGAACTTAAAGTAACGTCACCGGGTCATGATGACATTAATATAAAAATAATAAAAGAGTGTCGTGACGAAATTTCCCCTTTCCTTAAGTATATTATAAACGAGTCCTTTAAAGAGGGCTCCTTTCCAAAGCACTTACAGATTGCAAAAGTCGTACCCATCTTTAAAAAAGGTGATGCAAGCATGCACACTAACTATAGACCAATATCAGTTTTACCAAGTTTTAGTAAAATCTTTGAAAAAGTTGTCGTAGTAAGACTTATGGACTATCTCAATCAACATACCTTGTTAACAGACTCTCAGTATGGATTTCGCCCTAAACGCTCCACAGAACTGGCACTACATCACCTTAGCCAATGTATCTACACTGCCTTAGATACTAAAGCGTATCAGTTGACTGTTTTCTGTGACTTGACAAAAGCTTTTGATACCATCCCTCACTTTATTTTACTACAGAAGTTATTAGTGTATGGGATCCGTGGCCCGGCATTTAAATGGTTTCAGAGCTGTTTAAGTCAGAGAAAACAATATGTAGTTTATGGAAATAAAACCTCTTCACAAAGACCTATTAGCTGTGGTGTACCACAGGGCTCTATTTTAGGTCCAGCACTTTTCTTAATTTACATAAATGATATAACCCGTAGTAGTGATAAGCTAAATTTCTTACTTTTTGCTGATGATACTACTATCTTTATACAGGGCCAAGATATCTTTGAACTGAGAGACACTGTAAACAGAGAATTACTTCATGTGTCTAACTGGTTAAAGAGCAATAAACTTACATTAAATATTTCCAAAACACACTTTATGGTATCACATACAAATATGACGCGACCCCCTGACATTGAAATTAAAATTGATAACCATGCAATAAATCAAGCTAATGAAACAAGATTTTTGGGAATTATTTTTGATAGTAAATTAAATTGGCATTCTCATTTATATGATTTACGGATTAAAATTTCTAAAATATCTGGTGTGTTATATAAGATAAGACACTTCTTGAACTCTAACTGTTTAAGACAGATATACCTGTCAATTGTTTATCCACACTTATTATACTGTTCAGCAATATAGGGAGGGACACACAAAACATACTTGGATACCATATTCATTGCACAGAAAAAATTAATCCGTATCATGTTCCATAAACAAAGATACGACCATACTAATCCCCTCTTCAGTAAGAACAAAATACTTAAATTTCATGACATCATCCACCTTCAGACATGCTTATTTGTGTTTAAGGCAATATTTATTCATGAAGTTGATTGTGGTTTCAGATATATATCTCATAGTATTGACACCAGAAGAACTAATGACCTCAGACTCCCACTGTATAGAACATCACACGCACAACAAAGTGTCACCTTTAGGGGAGCAAAGGTGTGGAACAAACTGCAAGAGGACTTCAAGCATACCATGTCACTTAACTCCTTCATTTACAAAATTAAAGCAGAATTGTTCAGAAAATATAATTAAATTACAATCTGATATATTAGCAATTGTTGTATTTACTAAAGTATATATGGATAGTGCGTGTATTTATTGTGCAGCTGTGGGCGTGTGTTGGTGTAGGCAGGAAAAAGGGAGTAGCATATGCACTGCATGTATAAAGATGTGTACTGGTATGTTGTTGAACCGGGATTACATTTATTATAGGGCAATGTTACTGGTACGGGCAATGATGGGGATATTGGTATTACCAGTGTTTTCAATACATATTAATACTGTAATTATTATTGTTCAGTATTATTTCTATTATTATTATTGTTATTCTTATTATTACTATTGATACTGCTGCTGTTATTGATACTATTACTACTATCGTTACTGTAAAAAAAAATTTCATTATTATGTCATTTATTATTTCTACTACTACACAAAATTTTCCATCAACCAATACCATTAATGATTTCTTATGTTATTAGCATCTTATACTACCGTTGTAGGCAAAGCATTGACATTATTAGTTATTTGCTGTTAACATTTTTCCGCTATTACTATTGCTATCGTTATTTTTCTTATAACTTATGTTCATTTGTACTATTACTTACACTGATATCAGCACAGATTTTCGTATGTGAATTAAATATAACTTTTTTCCACGTCCATTCTAATCCATGAAGACAAACAAAATATGTAAACATCATCAGGTCCATAAAAGAGCATCGGCTCAATGGACCGTGGCTTGCAAACTGTATATGTATATGTATTCACTGTACGTTTATATTATATTAAGCCAAATAAATGTATCAAGTATCAAGTATCAAGTATTTTTTTCTACACAGTGAAGCATCAATAATCAGAAAATTACACATAATCCGATGTGGATATTTAGCCAGATTCGACTCGTGGGAGAGGAGCGTAGTATTTTGGTACGTTCATTTCCTATTCGTTATTTTGTTCATTTATAGACACTTCAGAGGCCTTTACATTACATAAATAAACAAAATTGGTAGCAAGGAGGAAACTGAGGTAGGGATGAGGGCTGAAAATTCCAGGATTCCCAAGTAGGTAAGTCAGATTACTGAGAGGAAGTTATGTATTCTACCTTGCCAGACTCCATAATCCCGTAAGGGGTGGCCATTTGACTGAGTTATTTGTTTTACAGGGAGGGGCACTAACCCTCCACCAACCCAGTTGTTGACAGGTAGGGAGCTAGTATGGTTTGGACATTTGGTTACCACCCAGCGCTGTAAATGGTTTCTTGGCTTACAGGAAACCATTTGGCTTGTCATTTAATGTAAAGCCACCTGTAAAGGAAAGAAAAGCAAAAAGAAGTGACAGGAAAGATGGGAGAAATAGGTAGAGAGAAGGGCAGGCACAGAAAAAGAATGAAAAAGGCTAGGGAAGAAGTAGGCAGCACTACATCGTGAGTGGATGAGTTTTGTATTCATTGTATTAACCATTTTGAGGGCAATTTCTTCACAGTGTCACGCACAGGAAAATTTATCCGTATATACTAAGTGACTTGGTGATTTGATGATGTAGGCGAGGGAGACCGTGATACATGCAGTGTTCCTGTACAGACCCAAATGATGCCTAACATTTTGTTTTATTATTGATGGACAAAATCTGCGACCAGCCATTGATATATGATGAGAAAATTATGACAGGAATTAAGATTCAGCATCAGGAGTTATATTTCAGCATCAGGAGTTATATTTCAGCATCAGGAGTTACATATCAGCATCAGGGATTATATTTCAACATCAGGGATTATATTTCAGCATCGGATTGTTTCAGCTTCAGGGATTATGTTTCAGCATCAGGGGTTATGTTGTATCAGTTTAATTCACTTCTGACCCAAAATCTGCTGGAACGTTTAACCCACCGAGTCCCGACCGTTTTTTTACCCAGCCTACCCCCAGATCCCGACCGATTTTTGACTTCTTGTTTGTTGGCTGAAGCCTTCGCTTTTGGTGAGAAACATCAAAAATTCATAGTGAAATCGCGAACCTGAGGTAAAAAAAATGTTGATACAGGTGTCACTCAACCTTATGTTTTCCTTCTTTTTCAGGGTACCTGTCTAAGAAAACGAACAATGGAATGGTTGACTAATTCAAGCCACTTTAAATTACGTATTTATTTCATTTATTTGGTATGAATTTATGTGTAGTAAAAGTCTATAATGGTTTTCACACAATATAGGCATTTATAAGCATTGTTTACTTACCCAAAACCCCAGTATATGGCACCTTCCTTTACGACATTACCACCTCATCACTTCTGTTTGTTTCTACCTCTAGCTTCTTTGTTTCTTCTGTCCTTCACATCAGGAATCACTTTCACCGTGAATTTCGTCATTAGAGAGACTGTGGGGCAACATACCTCTACTGGCTAGGTTACTGCTAACAGGTGAATTGCCCAGTGTGGGGGGGAGGGGGGGAACGGGGGGGTTAGGAGGGGCCAGGCAGTATCCCCACTTGACAGCAGGTAGAGGAAGGTCTCCCACATATGCCTACCAAAAATCACCCGCGAATGTTGAAAAATGTGCACACAATGGGCCTTGCAATTGCGTGACGTACAGTGTACGTCGTTGGGTCTTCCTTATCCATCCATCCATTGCCAGACGCCTCAATCCTGAACGGGGTGGCCACAAACAAATCGCTTCCATGTCACTCTGTCCCCTGCCATTTCACTACCACGCTCCCAACTCACACCCCCCTCTCTCATATACCTCTCCACTCCATCTCTCCATGTGACTCCACATGCTCCTCTCAAATAACTCATTTCCACTGCTCTCACTCTTGACTTCTGTCCTTCCAACAGGGTCCAAGCTTCACTTCCATATGTCAGAGTTGGTATCACAATACTGTCATGTAACAACTTTTTCACTTCCATGCTCACCTCCCTGTTTCTTATCACTGCTTTCAACGAACCAGCAACCTTCCTTCCCTGCTGTACCCTTTCGAGCACTTCACCCTCCAGACTACCATCCTTACTCATCACACTGCCCAAGTACTTAAATTCACTCACATTCTCCAT
>JAGKTI010005956.1:26838-42662 GCA_018397915.1 Birgus latro
ACTTTTCCATTCATATCTCCAATCAGAAACACTCTCTCATTCCTTTCAAACTTTTCCAAGCAGGCTTCCACATTTGTCCAAAACTCTTCTCTCACTCTACTTACACGATCTTGCGTTGGCGCATACACGCACACAATTGCCCACATTTGTAGTCCAACTTTCACTCTTACCCACACAATCCTTGACCCAACTGATCCATACTCTCTTACATTCTCCTTCCACCTGTTGCTCACAACAATACACACTCCCTCTTTCGCCCTCTCATTCTCACCCACTCCTGCGCATATACCCCACCCATATTCCCATTCTCTCACACTCTCACCTCGCCATTTAGTTTCAGTTATTCCACATATATCCACTTTCGCACTCTCAAGCACCTGTACAATCTCTCTCTCTTTCACCTCATCATTCATACCCCTCACATTCCAGGTCGCAATCTTTATCTCGTCCTTTGTCCGTTCCTTTGTCGTCAACTTTTGGTCAGTCCTGGTCCGAGGCTTGCTGTTCGTATTTTTAGTTAGTTATTTTTATGGGGTGGGGCACTAACCCACCACCAACCCTTTTAGTCGCCTCTTACGACAAGCAGGGATACTGGGGGAGAATTCTTGAAAACCCCCTACCCCCAGGGGGGGTCTGCCCGCGGGAAAAAATTGCGACGTACACCGTACGTCGATGGGACTCGGCTGGTTAAATGACACTTAGGGTCAAAGAATATTCATTTCATGATTAGGTCTTATTAGGCTTTGATTTATGTATAAAATTGATTTTTTTTTTAAATTCACAACTGATTACAGATTGTGCAACTTTTTAAAAACCTTGTACACATTTGTGCAACTGTTTAGCAACTTATTTCCCATTTCTGCTACTTTTAAGCAATGTATTACACATTTTTGCAACTTTTAAACTTATTACCCATTTCTGCAACTTTTTGGCAACTTAATACACATTTCTGCAACTTTTTTGCAACTTGTTACTCATTTCTGCAACTTTTTTGCAACTTGTTACACATTTTAGCAACCTATTACCCATTTCTGCAACTTTTAAGCTTATTACACTTCTGCAGCTTTTTAATTTATTACACATATCTCCATCTTTTTAGCAACATTACACATTTCTGCAACATTTTAGCAACTGATTACACTTCTGCTCCTTTTTTACAACTTACTGCCCATTTCAGCAAATTTTTAAAAGCTTACTGTCCATTTCTGCAACTTTTTAACAACTTATTACACATTTCTGAAGCTTTTTAACAACTTATTACACATTTCTGCAACTTTTTAACAACTTACTACACTTTTCTGCAACTTTTTAATAACTTTCTACACTTCTGCAACTTTTTAAACTCAAAATTTTGATAACATATCATATACTGTACTGTATTTTAAAACCTGCAAATACGGATAATATGCTTAGTCTCTCCTAGCAAACTATTCTCAGTTCTGTCACTTGCCTGTCCCCTACTCATGCTTCTCAACATAACTGATAGATAGATGGACAGATAGTACCATACAGTATTTCAGTCTCCCCATATCTTCTTCTTTTATAGGCCAAGTATCATTGCAGTATGACATAACATGTATCAATTCTCTGTAGTGTAAAACTTGTATTAATTCTGTATGATGTAACACTCATCATCTTTATCATTATCACCACCATCACACCTTATCACCACCACCACCACCAGAATCATCATTACCACCACCACCACTACTGTACCGGTATGTCATAACATTTGTCACAAATGTTTAAAGTACAGTATGGTACCTTTAGCACAAAAGAACTGCCACAGCACCTCAAAAGCTATTGTTGTTGTTGCATAATCTGGGTCTGTGTGGCTGGGCAGACCTGTCAACTACATGTAGGCAACTGGTTCTGTAGGGCTGTTCTACAGGTACAGTACAGTACAAACACTATGTAGGGGATCCAGTGCCCTCTTGTGGTAAACAGCACCTCGCCAGGGTCGGACCAGGATCCTTCCCATGGTGAGGTGCAGGGAAATTTTAGAAGCTCAACTCTGAAACTGTTTTCCTCTCTTTGTACTCCCTACTGCCTATGACCTCCAGTCTTTCAAATGCAGTGTGTCCAGTCACCTCCAAATGAACGGATCTTGACTTTGGCCCTCTGGTATCGTGTTTTTGTTTTTTCTTGGAGTGAACAGTCTTGTGGGCTTCTGGCCTTTGGTTCCTTCTTCTTTCCTTTAAAAAATATTAAAAAACATATACTGTGAAGGGATCCAGCATCCCTTTATGGTAGACACTGCCTCACCAGGGTCACACCAGGATCCTCCATAGTTTGGTACAAGGAAATATGAGAAGGTTTCGGCTCATTAACCTGCTGCATCTCGATAATGTATGGATACATTACAACTTTTTTTCATGCTGAGTCCCGTCAATGTATCCACATGTTTTGCAATTGCGAGGTCAGTCACTTTCACATTTTTCAAGTTTCACGAATGATTTTTGGTAGGCATGTGTGGGAGACTTCCTCTACCTGCTGCCAGGCAGCGACATTGCCTGACCCCACGCAACCACCCCCCCCATGCCATTTTCTAAGCAACTCTCCTGCTAGCAGTGACCTGGCCAGTAAAGACATCTTGCACCACGGTCTCTCCGATTACAAAATTCAGGGCAAAAGTGATTCCCAATGTGGAGGACGAAGATTATGTGGTGCCAGAGGAAGAAACGAGCAGAAGTGATGATAAGGCAACGTCGCCAAGGAAGGTGAGGTATGTTGATGTTTGGTGAGTGGAACAGTGCTTATATTGCCTATATTATTGTGTGAAAACATATAAATTTGTTCCAAATGAACACCTACCTACCTATTTACCGCTACCACAGAGAACGTGTCGGCCGCAGCGTGGCTCCAGAGAACGTGGTACCAGGTGTTTAACCCCTTAACCGTGGGTTGTCACTTCCGTGACACTCGGGCGCAATGGATCATACCTCGGGGCATCACTTTTGTGACTCTGTGTTGTTTTGAATTTGCCCGGGGTTTCAGGTGGTGACTTGTATCATCTATCAGCACTGCCAGTGTCCAACAATAGTCAGAGCTGCTATTGTCATCAGTACTCCCATCCATTGTTGACAATTTAGCCATTTTCCCCCATTCTAGACTCCCCTCCCTACCTCCCCTCCATTACCGTCTCGTGTCATCTGCTCAGTTGCTCTTCGCTACGCAAATCTTCCCCGGATTTTTCCACTGATTTCATCCATTGAAATGAGCCCTATGCCCTATTCTTATACAAAATAATATATATATAAAACAATAATAAGGTAATTGATAGTGCCATACACCTGGAATTGGCTAATTGTCACTTGGCAACATCCAACCTGCACTTGTTCGCTAATTTCCCCTGCTTTTTTCCCCGTGAAATATGCCGTATGAGCTATTCTCATAATATAAATGTATATAAGAAAGGAAGGGAGAAGCCTGAGTGATATTTATATTCACCTGGAACTACCTAATTTATTATGTATTGTCTAGATTTCCTACAACTTATTTCTTAGCATATACATTAGCAGCTCACATTTTCAACTCTTGGCTACCGAGATACGTACATTCAGTTCACTGTTGTCCTTCAAAGTGGAATCACGTCGCATTCGCGCCCCTCCATTTCTGCCGCTTTTGCGCCCATTATAAAAGGCCTTGTGACCTCTACCCCTACTAAACATCGTGTGGGAAGCAGTAAAGGACTGTAGATATATGTAAGTGTAATGAAGTACTAGAAATAATAAAGTGTGAGTGTGTATATGAATAAGAAATGACAGAATACGAGCGGCGAATTAGCACGAGTGGTAGGCTCGTACACACTTGTATTTAACATTGCTTTCACAGTTTTTTTTTTTTTCTTAGTATGGACTCCAAACTACTTGGAAATCATTGAATATTGTTTCTAGTGATAATATCGTGATAATATCATGCAGTGGTATTCATATAACGGGATGTCGGGAAGTGTAAAGTGGAGACTTAGTTACCCAACTTCAGAAGTCTCCACAAGTCCTACGGTACTCGACAAATGCCAAAAAGACATCCCAGGAGAAAGCTGAAGGTATGTGCCATATGCATATGTAATTATATGCTAGGACTAATAACTTAATTATAATATTTTAGGACTAATAACTGATTTTTGGCAAATATTTTTAAAAAGTCAGTCGGAGTGCATATTTGCCCCACGGTACGGGCACGGCACGCCTCCGACAACCCCGCGGTTAAGGTTAACACCACAGCTAGTGTTATGCCCAGGATACACACAACACCCAGGTTACACACAACATCCAGGGTACACACAACATCCAAGGCAGCTACACACAACACCCAGGGTACACACAACACCATCATGAGTAGATTAATTGTACCATACACTGCGCATCATAAGCAGTAGCCCAAAATACCCCTGTTGACTTATTATACACACTTCTATGCATTTTTTTTTCTGCTTCCTGCTTGGATATCTTACTTTTTCATTGGTATTATTATTATTATTATTGTTATCATTATTATTATTTTCATTATTTATTATTATTATTTTCACTCTCATCTTAAATGTCAGGACAAACTTGCCTAGTCCTGGGCTCCTATGGGGCAACATAGGCTTGGATAATGTATGGTTGGAAAATTATTATTATTATTATTATTAGTGTTACTTGAGAGAGGGGGTGTGAAATGGGGGAAGGCAGCATAATGGTAGGGGATGGGGCAACATGGAGGTGATTTGCTTGTGGCCACCCTGTATGAGATTAAGGCATCTGGCTTGGCTCGTATCTCTGTCTGGGGTAAAAGTAATCTTGTTTTTAATGCGTGTAAGACTCGGTTCTTACGCCTATCAACCCGACAAAATCTTTGCAGTAGTACCCACTAATGTTTAATACTAACCAGCTCAATCGTGCATCATCTTTAAACATACATTACTTGGGGTTTCATTCTCCTGGCATTTATCTTGGAAAGATCATATTACATCTCTTGTGAAATCTGCTTCCATGAGATTAAGTGTGCTAACCTGACTCCGTACCTTCTTTACCCCTGCACAGTTGTTGACTTTATACACAGGTTTTATTCACACCTGTGTAGAGTACAACTCACATGTGTGGGGAGGCTCCCCACATACAATTCTTCTCAACAAGGAGGAGTCAAAGGCTTTTTGTCTTATTAACTCACCTCTTACTGGCTCCCTTCAGCTTCTGTCTCCTCACCACACTGTTGCATCTTTATCTCATATTTGTCGCTGCTTCAGTGGTCACTGCTTCTCTGAACTGTCTGCTTGCATCCCTCCACCTCTATGATGGGCGCATAGCACCCATCTGGCAACAAAAACTCTCATCCCTTCTGTGTCCAACTCTCTTATGCAAGAGTTAACCGTTACTCCCAGTCGTTCATTAATGCAACAGGTCAACTCTGGAACTGTCTCCCTCTGTATTTCCTGCCTCCTGTTATCTCCAGTCTTTCAAACGCAGTGTGTCCTGGCATCTTGAAATGAGCAGTTCTTGAATGGCTCTCTGTTGTATTGTTTTTGTTTTTTCCTTGGAAGGAATGGGTTGTGGGCTCCTGGCCTTTGGTTCCATCTTCCTTGCATTAAAAAAAAAAAATAGATTATGATGATGATGATTGATGTAGACCCCTTTGATTATGTAATTTGGTCAACTTGCACACAGCAGAATTTCATTTGACATTTTTTCCCCAGGATGTTGTGCGGTGAGCAGTTGGTGATGACATAAAAGACCTCTAGGATGAACAAGTCCCCTCCAGACCCTCACATATAATACTAGAATTAATACCAGAGTACCAGATTACCTTCACCCACCACCACCAGGACGAGCTGGACTGTGAAGAACTGTTGAAGGATGTGCAGAACTCAAGAAGAATAGGATTATGGAGGACTGAACAAGACTAGCCTGATTTGTGTGGAATTCCATCACCCTTCTCACAGGACTAGAGGTAAATTGGTCTCTTAATTTCAGGTGATGGATAGGGATGACTTGATGTGGTGGCACTGATATGGTTAGGCAGTGGCACTACTGTCAAAGAAGAGGCAGAGTACCCATGTGCAGTTTGCCGCAAGTGTGTGGGAAGTAATTCCAACTTGAGCAGTGTTTGTGATAAGTAGGTGGATAAGAGATGTAGTGGTACTGTATTAGAGGTAGAGTGCAATACTGCAAAATGCTGCTTTCGTGTGTGCGGTGTATCGGGGAGAGGATTTAGAGATTGTCAGGCATGAAAGGATTGATCTTGCTGGTGAGTCTCTTGAGTGTGTGGAAGAGTTTTGTTACATAGGAGACATGTTATGTGCTGGAGCCTGGAGGTGGGGCTGGATGTAGCTCTGTGGTTAGAGTGAGGTGTAGTTGGAAGAAGTTCAGGGAGTTGTTCCCTCTCCTGACATTGAGGGGGCTCTTCCTCTGCATTAAAGGGATCTTTGTATGTGGCATATGTTAGGAGTGTAATGCTGTGTGGTAGTGAGACCTGGGCCGTAGAGCGTATTCGTGGGCTCAGATGTATAGAAACGACAATGATTAGGTGGATGTGCAGTGCTTCCTTAAATGTGGGGCCTGGTGGTACAAGGTTTACGATGGAAGAGTTAAAGAGGAAGGATGGGACTGGAGTGTATTGGTGTTGTGATGAGAGTTAGATTGAGATGGTTTGGGCATATGGAGAGTGGTGAATGACATTTGGGTGCAGGAAGTGTGAATGTTGGGGCAGGGTTGGCTTGATTAAAATCAAATAATTTTAATCAAGTGATTATAATTGATTAAAATCAGAGAGAGAAAATCACTGATTAAAATCAAAATATTTTTGTTTTAAATATAATAATATGCATACTATCTATTATGACCTAAAAACTTACAAGTACACAAAATGACAACACACTGGAGGTTTCAGGATATATTCCGGGCTATTCAGATAGGACCTGTACTGAACTTGTCCCAGGGCTTCTTACTCAGTGGGAATGTCAGCTTGGTATATATAGCGGGTGAATATGCCTCTTGTCATTCTTTATATTTATATATGTCTCTGATGAAGATATTTTGTACTCAGCCTGCATTATTTGTCATTATTACATCGCTGAATTTGGTGTACATTCATCTCTCGGCTATCGCGGGTTCTGCTATAGCGTTTTATCGCTGTAGCGCCTGTATTAAAAAAAACTACCCAAATACCTTTATCGTGCACTAAATGCATGTTATCACGCACCAGAAGTAAAAAAATTAAAAATGGCCGGGCTCCGGAACTCTGCCCAGCCAACAAAAGATTTACTTGGTGATTGGTCGCGTGATGTCAGCGCCAGCCAGACACTGACTGGCCGCCCAGCCGAGTCTCCCGCACCGCCCGCCAAGCCATTCAAGTGCTCGTCCTCAGATGCGAACAGTGAGAGCGAGAACAATAACCTTTTTTGTGATGTTACAGTGGCCAAATAACTCAGTCAAATGGCCACCCCTTATGGGATTATGGCATCTGGCAGTTGATAGATCACCCATAGTTGTCTTCATTAATGACGGTGAATTGTCATGTTATTGTTGTGAAGGCGAATTTGACTTGACGGCCTATTGTCCCGAAACCATCACTCCTTGCTGACGACTTCTTTATAGATTTTATTTTTTTTCTTTATTGTTGATGACTTATGCATTACAAAAATAGTTTCACACTGCATTTTCTTTTGTAATGGACACCGAAACTTATTCCTTGCGAAATATGTGTGATGCTAGACAGCCATCAAAAGGGATATTAACCCTGGGCGCCGGGGCACGTCTACTGACGTGTTGGTAGAGGGTTACTGCCCACGTCAATGTACGTTTTGATTTTTTGCGGAGATGTTTGAACTTCGTTGCGCGCCATATGGACTCTGAGTAATGTCCCAGCATGGCTGGTGGCCGGGGGTGGGGTGGGTGTGGGAGGGCAGCTGAGCAGTGAAAAGGTCTGTGTGTGTGTGTGTGTGTTTTTTAAATATATGCAAGGAAGAAGGAACCAAAGGCCACAGGCCTGCATACTGTTCTTTCCAAGAAAAAGCAAAAACAATACAAAAGAGGGCCAAATTCAAGATCCGTTCATTTCGAGATGCCTGGACACACTGCATTTGAAAGACTGGATCTCATAGGAAGTAGGAAGTACAGACAGCGGAAGACAGTTCCAGAGTTGACCAGTTGCATAAATGAAGGACTGGGAGTAACGGTTAACTCTTGCATTAGAGAGTTGGACAGAAAAAGGATGAGAGTTTGTTGCTAGACAGGTACTACGTGCCCATCGTAGAGGTGGAGGGATGCAAGCAGACAGTTCAGAGGAACTGTGACTGTTGAAGTAGCGATAGAAGAGAGATAAAGATGCAACAGTGTGGCGGAGAAACAAAGGTTGAAGGTAATCAGTAAGAGGAGGAGAGTTAATGAGACGAAAAGCCTTTGACTCCACCCTATTGAGAAGAGCTGCATGTGAGGATCCTCCCCACACATGAGAGTTGTACTCCATACACGGGCGAATAAAACCCGTGTACAAGGTCAACAACTGTGCAGGGGTAAAGAAAATTCGGAATCGGCGTAGCACACCTAATCTCTTGGAAGCAGATTTCACAAGAGATATAATATGTTCTTTCCAAGACAAATCCCGAGAGAATGTAACCCCAAGCATGTTCAAGGATGATGCAGGACATAACTGTTCATTATTAAACATTAGTGGGTAATCCTGAGGAAGATTTTGTCGGGTTGATAAGTGTAAGAACTGAGTTTTTGATGCATTAAAAGTAAGATTATTTTTACCCCAATCAGAGAGACGAGCCAAGTCAGACATTAGGTGTGCCATAGCCTCATCCCTTTTTTGTTGAAGTAACTGCTGAGATGGACATTGCGGAAACCGAATGGAAAGGTGAAGGGTGAAATCATCAGCATATGAGTGGATAGGGTTAGATGTACAGCTTAGAAGGTTATTGATGAATAAAAGGAAAAGAGTTGGTGATAGGACAGAGCCCTGAGGAACACCACTGTTGATAGCTCCAGGAGAAGAACGATGGCCATCTACAACAGCGGCCAACTGAACGACCAGAAAGGAAGCTAGAGATGAAGGCACAGATAGAAGGATAGAATCCATTGGAGGGCAGTTTGGAAATTAAAGATTTATGCCAGACTCGATCGAAAGCCTTTGAGATGTCAAGTGCAATGACAAAGCTTTCGCCAAAGTCCCGAAAGGAGGATGATCAGGAGTCTGAAATGTAGATGAGAAGATCGCCAGTGGAGCGTCCCTAATGGAACCCATACTGACGATCAGAAAGAAGGTTGTGACAGGAAAGATGCTTTAAAATTTTTCTGTTAAGAATTGACTCGAAAACTTTTGAGACACAGGATGTTAAAGCAATTGGACGATAGTTAGAGGGTTGGGAATGGTCACTCTTCTTTGGGACTGGCTGAATGAGAGCAAACTTCCAGCAAGAAGGAAAGGTACAAGTTGATAGACAAAGGCGAAAGAGTTTACCTAGGCAGGGTGTAAGTGCAGAAACACAGTTTTTGAGGACAACTGGAGGGACTCCATCAGCACCATATGCCTTGTTAGTATTGAGGCCAGTGATGGCAGAAAATACATCAGCTGAAGAAATTTTAATGTCAGTCATGAGGAAGTCAGAGGGGGGAAGTGATGGAGGAATAGCACCGGAATTGTCTAAGGTGGATTGGAGGAGAAAGTCTGAGCGAAGAGATCTGCTTTATCAGTAGAAGAAATAGCTACAGAGCCATCAGAGTAGAAAAGAGGAGGGAAGGATGATGAGGTAAAGTTGTTAGAAAGGTTTTTGGCAAGGTGCCAGAAGGAGCGAGAAGAATTCGAGTCGGAGAATTGAGAACATTTAGCACGGATGAAATTATTTTTAGCAGAGCGAAAAACAGACTTAGCACGATTCCGGGCAGAAATATATAAAAGATGTGATTCAGGGTTGGGTTGGCTCCGGTACCTCTTATAGGCCCTCTCCTCGTTGCGGACAGCATTAGAACAAGCGTGATTAAACCAAGGCTTTCTTGCAATAGTCAGAGGATATGAGAAAGGAATGTATGCTTCCATGCCCGAGAGAATAACCTCCGTAATGCGCAAGGCACACTCAGATGGCTCCCGGCCATGGAAGCAATAATCATTCCAAGGAAAATCAAAGAAGTACTGCCTGAGGGCCTCCCAATCTGCAACTCCAAAGTGCCACAGGCGACGTTACTTTGGAGGGTCCACAGGCTGTACTGGAGCGATAGGACAGGTTAAGGTAATAAGGTTATGATCGGAGGAGCCCAACGGAGTTGTTAGGAAAAGCTCAAGTATGTTGGAACTCTCTCCAAGATGGTCAGGGATACAGGTAGGGTGCTGTACAAGCTGCTCTAGGTCATTAAGGATAGAAAAGATGTAGGCTTGTTCACCAGGTGGATCAGTGAAAGGAGAGGAGAGCCAAAGGTGGTGGTGAACATTGAAATCTCCTAGAATGGAGATTTCAGAGAAAGGAGAAATGGATAGAATGTTTTCCATTGTAGAAGTAAGATAGTCAAAGAATTTTTGATAGTCACTAGAATTAGGAGATAAGTAAACAGCACAGATATATTTAGTCAGAGAATTACAGGAAAGCCGAAGCCAGAGAGTAGAGAATTCAGAAGAATCAAGTTCAGGAACACGAGAGCAAGATAGATCGTTGCGTACATATACGCAACAGCCACCCTTGGCTTTGAAATGAGAATAGAGAAAGTAGGTTACAGAAAAGGGTTTGCTGTCAGTTGCCTCAGACAGCTGAGTCTCAGAGAGAAATAGAAGGTGAGGTTTAGAGGAGAAGAGGTGGTGTTCAACAGAGCGAAAGTTAGAGGAAAGGCCGCGAATGTTACAGAAATGAAGAAGGAGTGAGTCAGACGGTGGTTCCAGGCAGCTCTTTGAGTCGTCACCAGGAGAGGGGCGGATGGTGGGGACATTTATGGTCCCCCCCCTGGGGACTCCGAGGCATGATTTTTGTACGCCATTTTACGAATTTTGAAAAGGAAGTGTAGTGTGTAGTGTGCATGTAGTTTGATGTTGACAGCTAGAGAAACTTGTATTGGAGAGCATGCTGGACTACTCTCTGTGTTACTGAGACACTGAAAAAGTTCAGCAAAGGGAGATGGTCAGGAACAAGTCCTGAAGGCTGATGAAACGGGAGCTCCAGCTCTCCCTGTCATCAGCCTTCCATCCACCGGCTCGAGGGTGGGGAGAGGCCGGCGTAGGAAGAATGTGGCCTTGGAACCAGCTGATACTGGTTTGGGGTAGGGGTTAGGGTCAGGAGGGGTGGGGTGGTGTCAGGAGGGGTGGGGTGGTGGGTAGGGCTACTAAGAGGCCCTGAGGGGTGTGGGGGAGAGTGTATGGGTGCTTGTGTACACTTGAACTGACCATAGGGAGTATCACACTGTCAAGAAGTACTAAAAACTGGGAAATAATGTGTAAATAGTGTATAAATAATTGTGAATACCTAAATAGACATATGTTTGATAGAAAATAAGTATGATGGATAACATAAAATAAGCCGATCTTTATTAGTTACTTTCTTGTGTTTTTTTTTTTTCTATTTTAGTTGTAAGATTGTGTTCATATGGCATTGTGAATTAGTGAGAGAAACAAAAACACATTCCAAAACTCATTTTGGTGCTAGATAATCCTCCCTCCACCACCATGCCAAAACATCACCGCGACCTTGAACACGTTCGGCCCAGCCACCAGGCATCACCTCCCTCACACACCCCCACCACCTCCACATCACCAAGAGAGAGTAAGTACGCGCTTTTTATGTGTTTTTTGTCATTTGTGATTGATTTGTAATGAAAAAAGAAAATGGGGAAAATCGTTTATCCTGAGAATAACCCGGTTCTGGGAGTGGATAGGTCTACCCAGGCCCAGTGCCTAAGGGTTAAGTTCTGTTTTTTATTAACCCTCCCCATAAAACAAATAACTCAATGGCCACCCCTTACGGGATTATGGCGTCTAGCAATACATAGACAGGTAGATCACCCATAGCGGTCTTCATTGATGATGGCGAATTGTTATTGTTGTGACGGCGAATTGTCCCGAAACCATCAGTCTTTGCTAACGACTTCTTTATAGCTTTTTTTTTTTCCCCTTTTGTTGATGACTAGTGGCTTTCAAAAATAGTTTCACATTGCAATTTTTTTTTTTTTTTTTTTAATGGGCACCAAAACTTATTCCTGGCGAAATATGCGGGATGCTAGACAGCCATCAAAGGGGATATTAGGTTCTGTTTTTTATTAACCTTCCCTGTAAAACAAGGGATTATGGCATCTGACAATAGATAGATAGATACAGTAGTATAATTCTAATTTGCAAGTTCATTTTTAGACTGTATGTTATGTGGTACAAAATGGGTAACTTATGGGTAACTATTGAGGTCATGGCACCAGTTATAATTATTACCATAAGTTCTTCAATTCGGCTATCACGTTTTCGGCTATAGCACAGACATAGTGGCACCAATTAGGTGTGATAGCCGAGGGTTGAGTGTACTGTATTTAATTGGTTACTTTGGTTTTTACTAATACAGTACATCTCTTTAACCCGTAAACCGCAGGGTTGTGTGAGGCGGTCCTGGCACTTCCAGCCGGTGGTAATTCGCGCTTTGACTTATTTTTTGAAAATATTGGCCCAAACATGCCTGAGTGATATAAATAGCACTCAAGATTCTCCTACAGTTTTTCATATATATTTATTTCTTGAAAGCCCCAGCTACTTAAAAAGAAAACGGAGGCACCCAACTGATGGCACACGGCTCGAGCCATCGCCACCGAGCGTCATGAAAGTGACGGCCCTCGGTTAAGTGGTTAACGTAAGTATGAGTTGGCAACTATTCCCAAAGTATATCCAGTGAAGAATGTCAGATGGGTCAGTTTACTAGGGGATTCTACTGGTACTCGTTTTGTCATCCTCTTTGTTCGTGTATGCCAAAAAAGTACAGAGGCATTATTTGCATGCTCAGTCTCTTTTTTGGATGGTTCTTTTTCAACAGTGATGTTTATTATTTTCACAGAGGTCAATATAGTAATTTCCAGTGGTGGGCAGCGCAAACAAAAAGGCCCTTCGCAAGTGCAGTGCGCAATCCACAGTTCACTACCTTGCGCAAATGCACAATCTGACTAATATTTAGCTTGCGCAATATCGCAAAGTGTAAGCACAAACCATTTTCATATATTCGTGAGAAATACTGTAAAGTATTGAGATACTGTATTTACCTAAATTAGCATAGGAAGTGTTAGCAGAACACATTAAGGTGGTTTGGCCATATGGAGAGGATGGAGAGTGAGAGACTAATGAGGAGAGCGTATGTGAGTGTGGATGAAAGGATGAGAAGATGTGTAATGGATGCAAGAGTATATAGAGGTTGGGGGAGTGGACTTTCTGACCACCACTTGGTGGTGGCCAGAATCAGAGTCCAAACAAGATGGAGGAAGAGAAGAAGGGAAGGACAGGAGGAAGTATTTGTTACAAGGAGGGTAGAAAAGTTACAAGAGGATGGAATAAAGGCTGAATATAAAAGGAAAGTGGAGGAGCGATTGGGTAAATACAGATTGGAGCAGATGGGGGACGTGGAAGGTGTATGCAAGGTATTCACAGAAGAAATCTGTGCAGCATGTGAGGCGGTGTGTGGGGTGAAGAGAAGGCGAAAGGGGGTTCAGGGAACAGCATGGTGGACTGAAGAGGTGAGAGAGGCTGTAGCACAAAAGAAGAAAGCATATAATGAGTGTATGAGGAACAGGGGCAACGAAGAAGCTGAGAGAGCTGAGAGACGGACGAGAGAGTTATATGTATTGAGGAGGAGAGAGGTGAAAAGATTAGTAAGAGAGAGTAAGAAGAGAGTGGATGAGGAATTTGGAAGGAATTTGAGTGTAAAGTGGAGGGAATGTAAAAAAATATTCTGGAAGGAGGTAAAGAGAGCTAGACAGGGTGCCAACGAAGTCAGTGGGGGTGTGAAAGATAAAAATGGTAGATTACTAGTGGAGAAGGGAGAAAAAGTAAACAGATGGAGAGAACACTAATGAACTGTTGAACATAGAGAATGAAAGTAATGCATGTATAAGTGGCTGGGGAATGGCAGGGAGAAGGAGGGTTGAGAGAAGAGAGGTAGAAATCACCAGGATGGAAGTTGTGGAAACAATGAAGAAAGTTAAAATGGGGAAAGCCCCAGGAATTGATGGAGTGTGTGGTGAAATGCTGAAGCATGGGGGAGAGATAGTAATAGAATGGATGTGGAAGGTGTGCAGATTGGCTTGGGAGGAGGGTAGAGTCCCGGAGGATTGGAAGTCAGGTATAATTATTCCTCTGTACAAAGGAAAAGGGGAAAAAGCATTGTGTGGTAATCATAGGAGCATTTGCCTTCTCAGTGTAATGGGAAAAGTATATGGTAGGATACTTATTGACAGAGTTAGGGAAATTACTGAGGAATTAGTTGGAGAAGAACAAGGAGGTTTTAGGAAGGGAAGAGGTTGTGTAGACCAGATATTCATTCTTAGATCCTTAGTGGAAAAGTTTCTAGAGAAGGGCAAGAAGTTGTATGCAGCCTTTATGGATCTGGAGAAAGCATATGACAGGGTGGATAGCCAAGGTTTGTGGAAGGTATTGAGAATATATGGAGTGGATGGGAAGTTGTTGAAGGCAGTGAAGAGTATGTATGAGGGTGCTAAGGCTGCAGTGCGTGTGGATGGCAAACTGAGTGAATCTTTCCAATTGAAGGTTGGATTGAAACTAGGATGTGTCATGTCTCCATGGTTGTTCAATCTGTATATGGATGGGGTTATAAAAGAGATACAAGGTTGGGCAGTGGATGTTGGAGCGGCCCTAGTGAGAGAGGGCAGTGTTTGGAAACTCCCTGTACTGTTGTTTGCAGATGATGCTGTGTTGTTGAGTGAAGATGAATAGGAGCCGCAAGGCTTGGTAGATGAGTTTGGAAGAGTGTGTAAGAAATGGAATCTAAAGGTGAATGTAGGGAAGAGTAAAGTGATGGTCTTCGAGAGAAGTGAAGCCAGTGAATGTTCAGTGAGATTGGATGGGAAGGATATGGAGAATGTGAGTGAATTTAAGTACTTGGGCAGTGTGATGAGTAAGGATGGAAGTCTGGAGGGTGAAGTGCTCGAAAGGGTGCAGCAGGGAAGGAAGGTTGCTGGTTCGTTGAAAGCAGTGATAAGAAACAGGGAGGTGAGCATGGAAGTGAAAAAGTTGTTACATGACAGTATTGTGATACCAACTCTAACATATGGAAGTGAAGCTTGGACCCTGTTGGAAGGACAGAAGTCAAGAGTGAGAGCAGTGGAAATGAGTTATTTGAGAGGAGCATGTGGAGTCACATGGAGAGACAGACTAACAAATGAGGAAGTTTTGTGTCCGACTCTGGGCATAGGCTTCACAGCCTGCTATCAAGGCCCATTCGTCCTCCTACAATCTACATGTCACCACTTCGGCGCTTAACACCCACCGTCCATATTGAATACATGCTAGGGCTGTCTCATACAGGACTGGTGTATTGGTATTAGCGGGGTCATTTTTACGACATGTCGGCGGGTCTTCTGGTAGATCAGTAAAGCCTGATTTAATGAAATTCAAATCCTTAAACTTTTCCCTGCACCAGCGAGGATTCGAACCTGGGTCCCACTGGACCGCAAGCCAACTCTCTACCGATCGAGCTACATGGAGAGACAGACTAACAAATGAGGAAGTGAAGGAGCATTGTGGTGTGGTTGAGGATGTGATGGGAAGCGTTAGGAGAAGCACGTTAAGGTGGTTTGGGCATGTGGAGAGGATGGAGAGTGAAAGACTGACGAGGAGAGTGTATGTGAGTGAGGTGGAGGGGGCGAGAGGGAGGGGGA
>JAGKTI010005957.1:12209-27221 GCA_018397915.1 Birgus latro
AGAGAGAGAGAGAGAGAGAGAGAGAGAGAGAGAGAGAGAGAGAGAGAGAAGGGGGAGGACAAGGTAGGGAAGAGAATGAGTGACGTCAGGGTGAACAAGAAGAAGGGGAGAATAGGAGGTGAAAAAGAGTGACAAGGGAAGAAGACGGAAGAGGAGGACAGAAGGGTGTGGATGGGAATGGATGGGGATATGACAAACCCAGAAAGAGGGGGAAGAAGGGGAGGAAAGAACAAGGGGGGAGAGGAAAGAAATAAGTGGCTGACAGCAAGGGAGACGGGGGAGAAAGGGGAGGAGAGGCCAAGATGAAGATTGGGGAGAAGGGAGAGGATGGGAGGAAAGAAAAGGTGACCACAGAGAGAGAGACAAGGAGAGGAGATGGATGAGGCAGAGACATAAGGCGGGAGGGAGATGAGTGGGAGGGGACAAGGAAGTGACGGAAGAAAATGAGAGGCAAAGAGGACAAAAGGGAGAAATCAGGAGAGAGAGAGAGAGAGAGAGAGAGAGAGAGAGAGAGAGAGAGAGAGAGAGAGAGAGAGAGAGAGAGAGAGAGAGAAATCAGGGAAGGAGAGGGAAGAAATTAGAGGAAAATGAAGTGGGGATGGAGAGATGAGAAAAGAAGGCAGCGTAGACAATGGTGAGAGGGAAGAAGAGAGGAACTGCAGGGGAGAAGACTGGAGAGAGGAGTGGAGATGATGGGTGGGGACAGGGAAGAAGACGGGACAAGAGATGGATGGACAGAATTGACAAAGGACACAAGGAGCGGAAAGCGGAAATGGGAAGAGAGGAAAGGGGAAATGGGAGGAGAGGATAAATGGGAGGAGAGAAAAGGGGAAATGGGAGGAGAGGAAAGGGAAATAGGAGGAGAGAAAAGGGGAACTGGGAGGAGATGGAGAGGAAGATGGAATGGAGAGAGGAAAAGGAAATAAGGAGTAAAGGAAAATGAAATAAGTAGAGGAAAAGGAAATTAGTGGAGGAAAAGGAAATACGGAGTAGAGGAAAAGAAAATAGGGAGGAAATAAAAAGAAATGAGGAATGGAAAAGGAAATAATTAGGAAAGGAAATGGAAATAAGGAGGACAGGAAAGGGAAATAAGAAGGAAAGGAAAGGACAATAAGGAAGAAAGAAAAAGGAAATGAGGAAAGGGAAATAAGGAGGAAAGTAAAAGAAAATGAGGAGGAAAGGAAAGAAATTAGGAGGAAAGGAAAGAAATTAGGAGGAAAGGGAAATATGGAGGAATGGAAAGGAAGGAAACGAGGAGAGGAAAGGGGAACGGGGACGATAGGAAAAGGGAATGGGAATGGGAATGAGAATGGGGAGGGGAGGGGAATGGGTAGGGGAGGAAAGGAAAAGGGAATGGAGAGGGGAGGAGAGAAAAGAGGAATGGGGAGGGGAGGAGAGAAAAGAGGAATGAGGAGCAGAGGAGAGGAAAGAGGAATGGGGAGCGGAGGAGAGGAAAGGGGAATGGGGATGGGACGGGAGGGGAGGAGAGGAAATGAGATGCTTCTCGTCTACAGTTTAAAACAAAGAAAAAAAAAGTCAAAATATCCCTTGGACGATGATAGAAAACTTTTTATTCTCGCTGACGCCAGGAGATTTCACCGAGTTTAGACCAGGACTCGTCTATGAAAGGCGTATACTTAAACATGCGAATAAGTCATAGTATTAAGAAACCTACCAACGCAAAATCCTCAACTGATTTTGTTCACTGACTTTTGCACGATCTGCTTAAACGCAAACTGTGACACGCATTTTCATCGATTTCGACATCACAAAAAGTACCAGTTGCTTTCATAACCAATGTACTGTCACTGGAAAAGTTCAACGATTTAGCAGAAAATTAAATAATAAATGCCAATAAACACTCTTTAGGACACACACACACACACACACACACACACACACACACACACACACACACACACACACACACACACTTACCCTGGAGAAAAACTTTTCAAGATATTCGACACCAAAGAAATGACAACAGATCTAACACTACCAGTACCTTTTCACATGGTAAGCCCGTATACCTGGAACACCATATAAGCACCGCATATTCTGACACAGCACCCCAAATTCGGCCACAAGAGCTCACGCTGAATTACATGACAGGCTAACATCTTACACCTGACAAAAGATCCCTAACCTCTTCCAGCTTAGTATATGACCAAGTGTAGTTAATGTTGGATGATAAATTGACTAGTAAACACGAAGACTCATTCCTACTTCACAATCAGCGCTTACTGAATTTCATGCCTCCACGACTTAATATCCAAGGTGTGAGAGTTGCCTAGTTCCGTCAGATGAAAACAACGACTATTGGTTTGTGCCTAGATTACGACTCTGTACTTAATATCAATTCCCTGTCGCAAGTGAATTTTCTTTTTGTAAGGAATGGAAAATGCATACCCCTTCCACTGTCTCTACACCTTCCTTCAAGAAACAAACCTTATGACAGGAAACTGATAAAAGGTATATTTGCGAATTATACCTATGCAACCTTGACCCCTAGCCTCTCGGGGTACTTGTATTGCCTGACCTTTTTTCGACATCAAGACGTGACAAGAAGCTTCTCTTAGTTTCAGTAAACCTTTCAATTTTATTTTTGCCTCTTTTGTTCACTTTTAATAATCCACACTCACCCACACCCACACCTATACCAGATATTCACTCATGCTCCTTATCCTTTTTTTTCTCCTCACTTCCTTGAGTCATGTAACCACTTTCGCGCCTACATCATCACACCCACTTTCCCTAAACTAAACTAGAATCCATGCTGACACCCATCAAGTATACCCTCCCACACCCACAGTCATAATCACCTCTCAAAATAAAAATTACATCAATATCCATGAGCCTATTGCCTACGTCGATCTCCTTCCCCCTCCAAACACACACACACACACACACAGACAAAACCAGAATGAAAAATTCTCTCCCTCTCTCTCTCTCTCTCTCTCTCTGATCGTGACCCTGTGGCAGATACCTACGCCCCTTGACCCACCTCACACTGCCATGTTTTCTCGCGTGAGTGTGTGTGTTTGGCCCATCGAACGCCGACACCACTCCCACTTCCATCCCTCCAACTTCCATCCCTCCCACCTACACCTCCACCTCTCTCCTCTCTCCACCTCCACCCACACCTCATCCCTACATTTCCACCTCCATTTCGTCCCATCATCACCAACTCCCTCGTCACCTTCACCCATCCCTCGCCCCTTCATCTCCACCTTCCTCTCCCTCCACCCTAGCCAAACACCTCACCCCTTCACCTCCATCTCATCCCTACTCTCCACCACCTCCACCTTATCCTGCACCAATTCCATCTTGCCCCTCCATCGAGTCTCCACCTCCACCTTCACCTCTGCCTTCCACCCCACACCTCCATCCAAATGACTAAATAAGGTATGTGCCGAGACGGAACTTTGAGCGAGAATTTTATTTTAATTTTGTACAAGTTAACAGAATGGCGCTTTTAACTCATTGCATTCTTCCTGACACCAGACGATTATACTCGGGTTAGTAAAGTGCTTAATGGCAGACCAAGACTGTGGTTAATTCTTCCACCTACCAGACGACTGTTAAAAAAAATACTACGGAAAGACCTCTTACTGAATACCATGGAGGTAATTTTTACTATTTTGTATGTCTGAACGGCCAGACGATTATACTTAGTCCCCTCTTGCCACACAAAAAACCTTCAACCCCATGGCCTATTTTTAACATTATCTTTCCTCTGTCCAGACGATTTCATTCAGCTTCAGAAATTTTCCAAGACTGAGGAGCTGCATATTTGTTTTTTAAGAAGCACTGCAATGTGATAGGGCTCTCCAAAGCTAAAGAAAGTCGTCCAACGCAGCAAGAAAATAGTGAAAATACCTACCCATCGGTGTGAATGGGTTAGGAACATTCTCCACCAACCTTCTGCCCCTCCTCCCTCAAAAAAAAAAAAAAAAAAACGCCACCACACATTATTCGGCTCAAAAGCGACTTGTGGTGTACGATTTAATTGCTTTAAAATGAAGGTCATACATGTGTATAACCGACAGTGAAAAGATTTTGGAGATACAGATACCTTTCAATACGATCTACCACCCCTCTCATGGCCGGAACAAATCTATACTCTTATTACTCTAAGTTGGCCCACATGTTCGTCCCTTCTGCTGCTTATTTCACGCAGCTCAGTGAGGGAGATACAACGCTACAGCTTACCATCTTTTAACCAGTATTTCACGACTAATTTAATATCTTTTTGTTAATCTACTATCAAAAAGCCATTAAAGATGGAGAGATGGCAATTTAAGGCCAAGTTTGAGTAAAAAGAGTATAGTGCTCAGTTCAAGGAAACGTCAATTTTAATCTAGTAAATGTGTCACAGGAGTATGCATGTTAAATAAGCTTACTGTATAGGTTAACTGAATAAAATATAAATACAGTAAATAAGGTTATAAATCGCTTAGGCTGCAATAAATAATCCATCATTTAGTCCTGCTAGGGATTTATGTACTATCCATCCTGTGCTACCCACTGTCAGTCACCATTCGTATTCTGAGAGGGGATGCAAAATATTAACGTAAAAATGCAAAAGAGGTATTATTTTTAGGACGCTCAAAGATCCCGGATGGATTTGAATTAAGCCGCACTTCTTATAACTCCCGGATAATCACGGAAAGTCAAAATAAATCACCCCCACCGACCACGCCGTTGTCTCGTGGTTACAGACGAAGAAAGAAAATACTCGACTAATATTTCACGTTCTCTGTAACTCCTTTCCTTCTGTTGGCTAATATTACTAAGCTGAGGGAGGCCTGGGTACATGTCTCCTCATAGATGATTCTCTCTGATGCGCTGTGCCAGGGAGGAAGGTGACGGAAATTCCCCAGGTATGAAGTAGACGCAGGGATATAACAGACAAACTTTTGACTCCGACTGTACAGACACTCGGAACCGCTCAAAATGTCTCATGTGGAAATAGCCCTGTGGCCGAATTTATATACTCTCTTAAGCTCGAGTTGTGCTTATGATTGTTTGTGTATATGTTGGTCTCCTCATATATAGCTATAAAAAATAAAAAATAAAAAATCCTTCGCAATCAAATCAGAATTAATATTAGCCTTGAAATCCTATGATGCAAAATCTGTCATGACCTGCTATATCTACACGAATTTATTAAACACTGGATAAACTTCTCCCTGAACTACCAGGGATAAATATAGCCTTTGTTGGCTTCATCTGTCAAACATATGGTACTCATACACTAAAATGAATCAATAAAAAAATCACAGTATTGAACAGATCAAAGGGAAAAAATTAACAGGTTGAAGGGAAAAAAATACTGAACAGGCTAATGGGAAAAATATAAGCACCTGCTACAATACTCAGTGGGTATGGAAACCTGTTTATCCTGTAAATTGGTTAGGATCCTTCATAAATACAGCCCATGTAGGACCCCAAATCTCAGGGGGTGTCTGGACGGGGAGCTCTCACACACGACCCATACATCAGGACGTCCACGGGCTCTGCGGAACTTCCCTTTGGCGAGTAATTATCATAAAACGAACATTTGTATGCCCACGCCTTAGGTTCTCCCCCTGCCCCCTCCCCACCGCCCGCCAAGGCACCCCTCGCCTTGGATGAAGATGTCTGACCATTGTCGGAACAGAGTGACGGCCGGCAGCGAAGACTTATTGGGGAGAAACTCTCGATAAGGAGCAGGAAAGAGGAGAGATGCGACGGCGCTGCTGGGGAGGAGAAAGAAAGAAAGAGAGAGGGATAGCTAGTTAGGAAGGATAGTAATGAGAGGAGAGACGAGGTAAAGAAATATAAAAAGAGGAGTGACTGGTTAGGATGAAGGGTAACAAGAGGAAGGAGGGATAACGAAGATATAAGACTTACTGAGGGATAGCTACTTAGAACGATGAGTAACGACAGGAGGGACGAAGCAAGAAGGGATGATGAAGAGAAGAATAAGAACTACATTGTGAGTGATAGAAAGAAGGGATGTGGAGAGAAGGGGCGAGTTAGGAGGGGATAATGAAGAAACTAACAAGAAGGACTACACTTTACGGCAATTCATAGCAAAGCACAGAAGTTTAGAACACCAAGAACCTAAGAAGGGGTGAGAGGCATTTCAGGCAGATGATAAGAAATGCAGACAAAGAGCTCTGCAAACAAAGCGACAAGAGTAAAGCTGAAATTTTGTGAGGTTCGCAATCGACAACCAGACGTGAGGATGAAGTACACAGACGCCCTGACTAACTTTGCGGCGATAAGCGAAAGAGCAACGCCACAAGGAGGGTTACGAGGAGGAGGAAGATGAAAGAGAAGGGGATGGGAGAGAAAGAGAACGAGGTGGGGGATGGAAGAGGAGGGGTGCGAGGAAAAGAAAGGCTGGTATAAGAGGGAGGAGAAGACAAATATATGAAGAAGGACGAGGAATGGCGAGAAAGAGCAGTGAAAGAGAAGTGAGGAGGTAACAAATAATACAAAGGTGCACAGAGAAAGATAACTCAGAAACGAGAGTCGAAGAGGGCAAGAAGAGACGAAGAACCGTGATGAGACAGAAAGGCGACTGAAAAGCGATATCAGCGGGCGAGGAGTGAGTTGGAAGGCCAGAAAAAATCGAAATCTAAAGAAAATTACCAGAAAAAATGACGAGAATGATGAACTGGTGGCGAAAGCGAGGAAAGAAGGATGGGAAAGGTAGTCAATATGGAAAAAATAAATTAATAAAAAGATGAGAAAATAGTCAAAGAAACGGACAGTGAAAAAAATACGAGCAAAAGAAAAGGCAAGAAGTAAGAAAGTATGGAAAAAAAGGAAGGAAGGAAGGAGGAAGGAAAGGAAGGAAAGCGAACACAGGAAGGAAGGAAAGGGGGAGGAGGAGCTAGGGGGAAAGGTTGAGTGTACAGGAACAAGGAAGAACTGACCAAGGACAGCTGAAGAATAATGAAGAGAATAAAGAATGGAGTCAAGAGAAGAAGTACATGAAAAGGAGGGTGAGAGCAGCGATAATAAAGGAACGAAGGTTAGCTATTACGTAGGCAGAGGTAAAGGCACAGAAAAAGAAGAAAATCCGAGAGAAAATGATCAGAGAAATGAAGACATGGTGAGTGAGAATAAGGCTTAAGGGGATAAAGGAGAGGAGGTAAAAAGAAAATGAAAAGAGAAGGATGAGAAAATGAACACACAGGAAACAGAACCAATGGATAAATATGTATGAAGCCAATGACGAATGAGGGTAAACGAAGGGCAGAAAGGTAATAGGGGCGAAACCTAACAAAAGAAGAATGGGAAGAAGGAAAATGGATATGGAGGAGATGTGAATAAGCAGAAAATGAGATGTAATGAGCTTCAACAATGAGAATGAAGAGATAAATGAAGTAAATAACGACTGAAGAAAAGACTAGAGTAGGAGAGTAAAAACAACGAAATATAAATAAAATAACGAGGAGCAGAAGTGAGTGAATGCACATAATGGAAAACAAAGAATGAGGATATAAACAGATGAAAAGGAACTGGGTAAAACACGAGAAGGAAGGAGAATGGAAAGGAAGGAAAGAAGAGGAGGAGGAGAGATCAGGATAATGATGCAAGAAAGGAAGGAAGGAAGGAAAACAAGGAAGAGAGGAAGGCAAGGAGGAAAGGAACGAAGGAAGGAAGGAAGGAATGAAGGAAGGTGGGAGGCGGCAGCAGCATCGGTAAGTGAGGCGGGTGACGGGTCCATAAAACATAAAAGACTTATCCTACTCCTTTTTTTGGGTGGAGGAGTGGCAGGGGTGAGCAGGGTGGTGAAAGGTGTGTTTGTTATGGGATGCGTGATGAGTCGACTTCGGGTGGGGGGACAGAGGGAATGGGGGGGACAGAAGGGAGTGGGGGAGGGGGGGCTGGGACTGGGGAGAGGTGGCGAAGGATAGGGATGGGTACTAAGGGAGAGGGAACTAGGAGAAGGGGAATTATGGAAGGGAGGACTAAGGGAGGGGAATTGAGGGAAGGGGGGACCTAAGGGATGTGGGCTGGGAAGAGGAATGGCAGGGTCGAGCAAGGTGGTGAAAGGAGTGTTGGTTTATGGGAAAGGTGATGGGTCGGCTAGGGGGAGGGAGGGGTATAGGAAGGGGAAGTAAAGGGTGTAAGGGTGTACTGGGGGGTGGGAGGATTAAGGATGTACTGGGGGTAGACGGACGTTGTGGGGGGAGGGGGACTGAAGGTGGGGTACGAGGGGTGGGGGACAGGGGGTACTGAGGTGTGGGAGCATCAAGATACTCCTATGTAGAAATCTGGGAGCACAAAGCAGCAAAGTAAGAAAAAAAGCAGCCGACCTATTGCCTCTTACAAGGACGTTTACTATAAAACAGGCTATGACTGTGATATCTGTTATATGAGGTAAAGAAAATGATAGCAATATGAAAGTTCCCCAATTCACAAATCTCTCAAGCAGAGCAGAGAGGAAAAGGTGAAAAGGACCACCATGCTGTATGAAAATCCAATTACAGAAATTTTATAGGAGAGAATGAATACAAAATTCCTTCTAACTGACCTAAATCTATACAAGAAAATGGTACATAACTATGCTTGGATTTCTGGTTAACTCCCACGACCTGAACAGAGAACAATATATTCTTGTACTGCAGACTGGAAACGTCTGCCAGCCGGACCAAAATGTGTATAATTCAACCCGTCTATTATGAAGTATTACCATATCACTATGCCCTTCGAGGATTAGGTACTGACCGTTAGATAGACAGATAGGTAGGCTGATAAGAAGGGTACTGAGATGTGGAACAAGGTAAGAGGGGGTAATGGGGATGTACTGTATATATATAAAAAGGGGGGGGGGGTACTGAGGATGCAGAGAGATGAGCAGATGGATATAAATGGATAAAGTATGACAGACTGAAAGAAAAAAAGATAAGAGGAATGAGATTAATGGATGGGGGACTGGGAATATAGGAGTGACAGGGACTAGTGGTGTAGACAGATAAACAAAAGGGAATATGGGGTGTAGATAGCTGGATAGGAGGGGGAACTGGGAATGCAGATAGAAAGGAGGAATAACTGGGGGTTGTAGACAGATGTATAGGAGGACGGCTGAAGGATGTCGATACGGTCAGAGACAGGACTGGGGGATAAAGATAGAGACAGAAATAGACAGGAAAAACATATACAGTACACTGATAGATGTTATTCAACTTTTCTCACTGGAAATGTTAGATACAGCTTTCACATTCCACACTAGAAGCACACGTTGAATACAGCCGTCTGGATGTAGCAAGAAATAAAAGGAAAATACGTAAAAGGTTTACAATAAGTTACCGTACTAAAGGTCTAAATACGTAAACGGATTAAATGTAGTTACAGAAAGGTCTCTCGTGTTGGTGGGGTTAGGAATTATCTCCCACGGTTACGAGACGATCCACTCGAGGTTGAGAAGGAGAATGCGATGCGGCCTCCCACCTACGCCAATCAGTGTTAGTCTTCATCGATTCTCAAGATCAGCCATAAATTCAGCCATCGTTCCAATCAGCCATTACCGCCACGGCTGCAACCCTCCACTACTCACACTAACTCTCCTCGCCTCTACCTTCACTCCCACACCACCACCTCTATTTACACTTCTGTATCATCTTTTTTCACTACAAGCCAGATTTTTTTCCATACTTCCTACCGCAGCCTATCATTCACTTCCTTGACGCTCCATTTCACCACTAACTGCGACCCTCCACTACTTACACTAACTTTTCTCGCCTCCTTTGTCATACACTATCATATTTTACATTTTTACAGCATCTCGTCTATGTCTTTCCTTCTGCAATATAAACCATATTTATTTCTCCTATACTGCTTACTATATCACACTCCCACGACTCTCCGTTTTCTCACTGACTCTGCAACCTTCTACTCTAACTCTTCTCGCCTCCTTTGCCTTAAGTTTCTATACCGCCACTAACTTTGGATATTTTTCCGTGGTGCCAGGAAGCTCTCAAATGTGGTGTTTCATCCCTGACATGTACTGATTTTGTCTACTAATTCCTTCAATAACATGGGATGCATTATATTCTTGAACTGTTGGATAGTTGTAATTCGGTGTAGGAGAGCTCAATTAGCGAAGGAGTTCAAGAGGCATAGAAATAACCCCTTTTAATTGATATGCCGCTCCTAAGCTGAATAAAACCATCTTCATATACCAAGAATATGAGTAAAATATACACAATGAAAGGGTTGATGGACTACGAATAAGACAAAATTATGCCACGGATTTACTTTTATCAAGATTGTACATAAATAAAATAGTCTGATTATAAAAAAAAAAAAAAAAAAAAAAAAAAAAAAAAAACTATGAGAAGGTGTTAACTTAATATGTTGAAGCTACGTCTTGATTTTTAGTAAAGATTATATTTAAGACTTCTTACTATCTTCCTCCTTGCCTCACCTCTTCACATTAATGGACTCCTGAATACGTCGTCTTCAGAAGTTGGGCAGAGTCGGCGTTTGCGGAGGAATTCTTTGATCGGCGGCCGAGATGACAGAAAGAGGCGGAGGAAGAGAAAGCTTCATGTCAGTGTTATTGGCTTTCCTATAACATATCGACAGTTATTTCCGATCATCAAACTCCCGCGTGTGACCTCCCCCGTCCCTTGTTGCCTGGTGGCTGCCGTGGGGTGAAGAAAATAAGCAGGATCTTTTGATATCGAGGAAACTAGCACTGACGAACCGACCTCACCGCATGGGGGAGAGGGGCAGAAGTGAGGAGTGTACGTGATTTGTTTTATCTGAATTACGTACAAAAATACAAAATATATAGGAGAAATAGCAGAATTTTTGTTATCGAGGAAGCACACCACAAAGAGAAATAAACTGGGAGAAATGTTTAGGATGAAGCTGAATAAATTTACAGAAAGACTGCCAATTGTTAAAAAAGTAGAATATATGGGGGGATTAAAATAGAGACGGGGGGGGAGGGGGGGGGGGGGAGTAACCTGGCGCGTAACTTGGTCTTCTGACATCTAGGAAAGTTAAAGCAGAGGAAATAAACAAGGGGAAATTCTTCGTGTGTTTAAAATCGCGCTGAACGGGTTTATAGGTTAGGCTATTGAAGAGGAAAAAAAAAAAGTGGGAAAAAAACTGGCTCTTGGGCAGACGAATTCCAAACCAAAGGGAAATTTCTCGTCGTTGCACAAGTTGAACCTACATAACATTTTGGAAATATGAATAACTGTGCACTCTGATATCGGTGGGTATAACTGGGGGCGCCCTTGTGGTAAATGGGGGGCACCTAACACCCAGTCAATTTCAACCTTTAAACTCTACGCTGCGTGGCATGCCAAATGATTTCCAGTAACCTAGGAAACCACTTACGCTGAGTGGTAACCATCTACTCAAATATACGCCTGGATTAAGGTGCTCCAACGGGATGTAGCCCATAAAAGCGTAAATCCGTGGGTTGTTTGGGGTTTACTGCTGCTATAATGCCACTCCAGCAAGGGTGAGAGACTGGTTATTCTCCTCATACATGCCTAGCCCCGGACCCCTTATAGCTGGGTGGTTGAGTTTATAGTTCTTTCACTTTAACTTGGCCCAGATTTTCGTACTTAACCAACCAGTTTCACGAAGCCAGAAATAGCGAATGGTGTGACTCTATACACTTTTCACAGCACTTTGTGACTAGCATCATATTCTATTGTTACTCTGTTCTTGGAAGTCTGCATTCAAGAAAGAGAGATGGCAATTTTAGGCCAAGTTAGAATGATAGAACTATAATACAGTGACTCGTATTCTCGTCAGCTAAGGAAGCTCCCAAACACCTTTTCCTAAACGACTTATTTTGCTTAGTACACCTTACTGTCCTACTCCGTGTCACAAATTATTCTAATATCGCCATACTCTGCACAAGTAACGTGCAAAAGGATCTTCAACTGCACCCAAAAATAAATCGCGAAGGAAGACGGGCTAGGGAGCTTCCATACCCGACCAGAATGCAGGCTAGTATGTGTGGAATGAGATCATCATAGTTCGAATTCTCAGCCACTACGAAGCGACAATAACAGATGATGATATGAGAGGAAATGGTGTCCCTCATAATTCACACAATTCATTCATTTAGCTATACTATCTCTTTACTCGAAATTAGCCCAATAATCACCTAAATTTAGTTCAGTAAGTTCTGGGACACACTCTGTAAGAAATGAGTTAATGAGAGAAGCAAAACTAAGAGCTGCAGGAATGAATGAAACTGGTGGTATGAGGTAAGGGGGAGAATATTTCAGACCTGATGTATATAGACGATGCAACGTTGATTAATAATGGTGAATGGAAGGTTTGTTGCTGGTTCCGTTTTACGAATGTCTGTTCTGTCTTCCACCCCAGTAAGTGCGCAAGAAATAAAAAATAATCAACAAGAATGTTGACAAAAAGCTGACCACACTGCCGATCAAAAATGAAATGTTGCAGAAAAAACAAGAGCTAACAAGAGACGTCAAATCGAATTCCACGAGACAACTTTTGTACAGCACGAGTCAACACAGTGGAGATGAAAGATCGGTACTTTAAACTGTTAAGTTTATAGACACCTCTAATGCCTGAACGAGGCAGGTTAGGGCAGTAACGAAGAGAAATTATATTGAGAGAAATGTGCATAACACAGATTTATCAGTTAACAAAAAGTCAAGAGAGTCCTTTCAATGATTTATCCAATAAAGACCATTGATTATAAAGCCAACTTAGACCTGGATGGTGGTGAAGAGGAGGACCTGGTACACACAAAAGACCCACCCTGGCCGAAGATCGTCCTTTCAACGGTTTCGGTTATATAGAACGTTGACTGCCAAGGCAAGGTAGGCCAGAGCTGTCGTGAAGAGAACAGCCCGACTCATACGACGACTCAAACTTGGTCGCCTGCACTCGCATGAGCAGGTGCACGAGGGGGATGAGGGGGTGGTGGTACTGGCCACCCCCTCCCCGCCCTCCTCATTCCCGAATGCCCCTCTTTTCTGACCCAGGGGTGTTTCAGTATGGGAAGCTTCCGTGCCTCCTTCCTCATCTCCACCCCCGAAGGGCCACCACCACCTTTTCTGGCTGGGGCTGGGGCTTAAGGGGTTTTCAGGAGAGATGGGAGATGAGGTGGCCTTGCCATCCTGGTCCTTTCCCCCAGAGGGCCACCATCTTTTCCGGCTGGGGCTCAAGAGGGTCTCTGGAGAGGTGGGGGATGAGATGGCCTTGTCATCCTCCTCCACGCCCTCATCCCTACCTCCGAAGGGCCACCACCACCTTTTCCGGCTGAGGGGTAGGCTGGGGGAAGTCCCAGAGATGGGTGTGGGGAATGAGGTGGACTGGGTGTCGTCCTGCCCGCTCCCTTCCCCTTTGCCCCACCATCGCCACCAGGGGACATTCTTAGTAACTGTGCTCTTTTTGTCTGTGCTGCTTGACATTTTTTTAAGCCAATTATTTTACACAGAATAATTATTAATAAAGTCTTTTGTACTGACACACATGTCAACCTGTGACGGCGAAAAAGAGATGATGTGTGAAAGGTTACCATAAACGGGACAGGTGTTACAACCGTTTTGAAGGATTATTACTCTGCAGAGTGGGATTAGAGCCAGTAGCACAACAACCACTAACAAAGAGTTCGCTAGTAGTACAGAACTAGTCACTGTACTCGTCATCATCAATCACCGCAATAAGGATGGGATAAATAGGATCTAGAAAACAAGGGAGTAAGTACGGACGTAGGGTTACTCTCAACAGTATGGCCAATGAAATGGACCAGGCACTCATTCATGGCTCCGGAATCCTGGGTCCACCTCACAGGCTTCATCACCATAGAATTGAGGAATATATTTAACTGATGTATTTCACCAGCGCCTCCAACAAGCATCGGTTAAAACAAAAAAAACTGACACTTCCTAACGAATATTACCCTGTGCAAAGTTCATGTGGGTTACAGCGTGTTCTAATCTGATAAAGATCCCTCATTCCCGTCAGCTCAGTTGTTTCCACTTAGGCAGACTGGACAGGTGGTTTGACTACACTCTTCGCCTAAACTTGACCTAAAACCATCGTCACTCCATTTTGAACGCCGAGTGCTAAGAATTGATTTACAAGAGAATAAAACACGTAACAGTGCTACTAAAGTGATTAGGAGTCGTTGTACTGACTTTTTCGGTAACCGAGCTAGTGAAATAAGGTGCGAAAGGACGGAAATCTGGGCCAAGTTAAGGTGAATGAACTATAGAAACCAGAGGTTCATTCCTACCACATTAATTACGCCCACCGAATATCATTCAACAATACATGATTTATTCAAACTGAGAATGACAGTCCTAACAGGAGGGAAAAAAAAAAAACTATACTGTGGGAATACTCAGGCAGGAATGGATGGGTGTTAGTGCAAGCTGACCAGCGGAAGCAGTTATAAAGGATCTTACATCAGCAAAGTGTCTTCAAAAGAGGAAGGAACTAGGCATTTTAACGTTAATAAAACGGAGACACCAAGGACACGAACCAGTGAGCTTCGCGACAATGAGCCGATAGCTGGGCGAACGGCGGTACACTATATATCCATCCAGTAAAATCTTCCACACAGGAACCATGAGCACTAATGGGTTAACCTAGGCCTATTTAATGGCTAAACATGTCGCCATCACAATTAACCATAATACCACACCTTTTTGCTTTTCCTACCATATCACTATAATATTCACTAAAATGATTGTGGCAGCTATCTAACTGAAGACAAAAAATAAGCAGCGCCGTCTTACACGCCAGTCAAGCTTCGGTAGCTCTCAATATGTTGTCAATAGCCTAGCAGTTTACCCTCTTCAAAAGCAGCCCCATGGCTTAGTGGTTAGAACGCACCAGTCGGAGTGTTGGCTTTGACAGGTTTCATCCGCGAAGTGACTGGAAATTTCAATCAATCATCTATCCTACTATGTACTGCACTACGACATCCTAGTTTCAGGCCACATTACTACGAAGGGGATAAGATAGACACACACACACACACACACACACACA
>JAGKTI010005957.1:32241-42659 GCA_018397915.1 Birgus latro
TTTTAGCTTGTGTGTGTGTGTGTGTGTGTGTGTGTGTGTGTGTGTGTGTTGGAGGGGGGGGGTCGCAACGCTGAGTAAAGTGTGAGTGCCTTAGGGTGTCTGCCTCTGAGTGTGTGTGTGCTCAACTGTCTTATCGCAATACAATGTTTGAATTTCCTACGTTGACGCTGTCGAGTTTTGCCTTTGATGTGCTGTTTCTATAAGCTACTGCAATAGCTGCTTTCGTGAACTACATTATCTGGTCGCATTACTGTGTTTGTGTGTCTTTTGCTAATGCTGGGTGAGGTATGTGTGTGTGTTCCTACATGAATATCCATAGTGCTCTAGTTTCTTTTGTGGTCTGGCAATGAAATGTACTGCTACCTTCGCTCTAAACAGTGAAAAGCTAAATGGTTTCTTACAGACCCGTTTACCACGATGGGTTGTACACAATCGACTAGATGCCTGGTGGTTCAGGGGGTTCGGGCACTCCAACGGGATACGAGTTTATATCCAAGTTTTTTTTTTACTTTCTGGCTTGTGTAATGCCACTGAGACGCGTGCGACTGGTCTTTCAAGTAAACATCTTAGCTTCGGGTCCCTACGATCCTGACGGGGTACGAATGAGTTGGATGACAGACGAGATCATGTTAAGGAGTAATATATCTGATGTGCCTTTTTTTTAATACGTGTTGTGCAAGTTCTGCGTTTGTATTACTGCAAGTACTATTACAGATATATGTGATCTGCTGATACGTGAGTCTGCTAATTATGTACATGACGCTATGACACCCGATTCCAGTAGTACTCTGTGTTTAATGTACGGTATTTTTAAAAGTAAATTTTGCGTTTACGCTTGAACCGGATTCTCCGTGATCTGATAAGGGAGTATGCCTGTGATGCATGTGACCCAGTTAAGGTATAATCCACCCGATTCCAATACAGTATTTGCAGTTTGTATGTTACGGCTGTGTGAGTTTTGCCTTGATGTTCCTATATGTTTGTTCCTCTATGTCTATCATTTTTAACATGACTTCGTGCTCTGGAAAGCGGGTGCGCCATTGATTTATACTGTCACGTTAAGGCAAGAGGGGGGGACAACGCATCTGCAACGAGTAACGTCTCCTTTTGAGCTGATGTGCACTGTTCCATCCACGACACAGTCTCAGCCAGTTAAGATATGTCTAGGAATGCATTTCATTAGCTGTATCTGAGAGTCTTGTGTGCAGCTGTGTTCCAATAATTACCTTTCACAAGACGAGATCGAATAATGAGGATAATCTACATGATCGCATTACTGTGATTCTATTCGAGCTGTTGCTGCAGTATGGTAAAAAAAAAAAAAAAAGTTCGCTAGTGATGTAGATATAAAGTTTAGACAAGAGGGGACACTAGGCATGAGGGGACACAACGTAATAGGGGACACAAAGCAATAGTGACAAGTAACTAATATCCTCTAAGGCTAGATAGCGTGCACTCTTAAATCCCCCAATACACAGCCTCGCCAGTTAATGAATAATCGCTCAGCTATGTTTGCAGTGCGGTTCTGCTGTGTACATAACACGTTTGTGTTCCTGTGTACATTTTAAGTTTGTATTCCTGAGTAAATTTTACGTTCGCGTTCCGGGGTAAATTTTATGTTCCTGTTCTCCGGAAAATTTTGTTTGTGTTCCAGGGTAAATCTTATGTTTGTGTTCCAGGGTGAATCTTATGTTTGTGTTCCAGATAAATAATTTTTACGTTTGTGTTCTAGGGTAAATTTTACGTTTAAGTTCCAGTAACTAACTAGCAAAGCATGTCTCCGTGGCGGAGTAATAACAGAGTTTGTCAGTATGTGACCAAATTAACCTATATTCTACCTAATGCCAATGCTGTTTTGCGTTTGTTACGGTATCGTGCACAAGACGACTCTACGACCAGCGAGTTTACCAGGGATGTATATGGTCACGGTTGGGCAAAAGGGGACACAGGTCAATAGTGACGAGTAACGAGTCTCCTCTAAGGCAAGCTAGCGTGCACTCTTACATCCCCGACACACAGCCTCGGCCAGTCCGCCCCCATAAATCGTAAGGCCGTCTCTCCCGCCGGCCGTAACATTCCTCCCACTGTCCCGCCCAGGCTTACACGACTCTCCTGACGTTAACCATCAAATAAAGAGCCATCCACGTCTATCCTGGTCCGGAAGCTTATCCCGGGGACGACACAACCCGAGGGTCGTCGTCGGGCTGAGACAAGACACTGACGAGGAACCGAAGGACTGAGAGGAGGACATGTTAGCTTTGGCGGTGGAGGTCGTGGGTCCAATCTTGCCTGCCTGGATTTTTTGCTTGCTTTCTTTTCGGTGTGTCAGTAACTTATGATCTCTAGGATACGTTTGCCCTGCCTGTCTTTGTCCTGCCTGTTTCCCCTGCTTGTCCCCCTGCCTGTCTTTTGTTTCCCTTTTACTTGCCTTTTCCCTGCATCTCCTCTCCCTTTCCTCCATCTCTACCTGCCTTTTCCCTGTCTTTCTCCTGCCTTTCCCTTGCCTTTTTCGTCTTAAACATTTCACTCAAGTCAAAGGCATGTCGACTGCCATTCTGGTCAAGAATTAGAAGCTATATATCTTACTCCGGTTAATATCTGACTGCTACTTCAGCTGGAAAGAGTTACACAAAAACCTGTGAGCTACGAGAAACAGGAAAATCGGGAAGAGGGGAATGGAAATACAACCCCTTCAATACGATGGCGTCTTTAACATCTTATTTTTTATATTTTTTAACAGAACCACTGAGACTTATGAGATTTATGATAGAATAAATTAAAATAAAACTGTCGCCAGGTTGGTGGTGTTAAAGTTATAATATTAAACTGTCTGATCACAAAGAAGCCGTCCTGTGAAGACTATTACCCCTTCTTAAAATGAATTAATACTGGCAGAATTCACGTCGCGTCAGGAGTATATACTGCATTACTTAAGGAGCGCTACTTCCCACTATCCTACTCTGCCATCCTTCCTCTTCCCTTCCCACTCTCACTCCGACTAACACGCACTTCTATCACTCCCACTTGCACTCTCCCATTCCCACTCTTCTCATTCGCTCACACACACACACTCCCGTCTACCCTGCCCTCCCATTCCCCCTCCCACTCACATCCACGACCATCCATTCCCACTACAGCCATCACTCCCACTTGCATCTTCCCAATCCCACTCTCTTCCCCTCCCCTCCCACCTCCACCACGACCACCATTATGCTTCCCCGTACAATAAAGTAGCCTCAAATCACCCCTGGGTAGGCCGTATATATAACCTCTGTGTGGGGATAAATCAACAAATCCCCCTGACCGCTCATGTAAATTCATAAGGAGATCGGTCATTTTTACGTGCGCCCATAAATCCAAGTTTGATATTTTACGCTCGATAAACTAGAAAAATGGCAGCCCGCGTCACAGAGGCTAATGTGTCCTTCCTTCACCGTGAGTCACCGGAACCCTTTCAGTACAACGACGAAGTTATACTGGCTCTTCCCATACGATCTCATTCACCCCCTCCATACACGATTTTGTGACATCTTTACTACCCTTCTGTCTTGTATAACTTCCTACTGATTACAGATATGCGATTATCTTGACTACTACTTTTTCTTCGAGTACCTCCCTGTGATTACCCCTTCAATCAGGTGATATTCATTTCATTCTTGCTACTGTCTGGCGATTTTATTCAGCTTAAGGACTGGCTTCTCGAAGTGTAAAGTACGACCTCAATAACCTCTTTCAAGACAAAGGAGCCTTCCCAAGCTGAATAAAGTCGTCTGAAAGTACGAAAAATAAAGTGGAAAAATACAATACTGGAATTAAAGGAATAATATAGATATAAAAGCCTGTGTTGGGATAACTGTGATCTCCCCTCCGCCCACGTCATCGGAACCCTTTCACTACGATGACTATACCCGTCTACCTTCCTACGATTCTACTAACTCTTAAAACACGGAATTCTGTTTTAGTCCGTCTACCTCCAAACAGTTTTATATACTGTTGTACTGCGATGAAGCCTCTACACTTCTCTTTTTCACTTACTTAAACCCTCCAGCATGATACTTATACATATACCGTTCCTCCTATGCGATGTTTTCTGCATGTTACATCTCATCTCCACTTTTGTGTTCATCATTATCATCATCATCATCATCATCATCACCATCATCATCATCACTATCATCAGCTTTCAGACCAACTTAAAGATGTGATAAGGCAGGATCGAGAGATGCAAGCTGTTTCCATACTATAACGAAAGTTACCATGCATGTAAAATAAAGGTGCAACATGCAAAATAAATCCCTAACGAGGAGGTGCTACGAAGCCCCTATGCCACCTAGAATAGGGCTCGAAGAAGGCTAACCAAGCGACAACTTAGAGCAACCTAGAGCCACGACAACCTAGGGCCGCGACAACCTAGGGCCGCGACAACCCAGGGCTGCGACAACCTAGGGCCGCGACAACCTAGAGCCGCGACAACCTAGGGCCGCGACAACCTAGAGCCGCGACAACCTAGGGCCGCGACAACCTAGGGCCGCGACAACCTAGAGCAGAGCCGTCCATGAAGACAGAGCACCGCGTCACTTGGAGATGTTTATGACCCCGCAAGTAAGAAAGCCATAAATCTTAGTAGAAAGTTCCTTAAGTGCTCAGCTGTCCCCTGGCCGACCTACCATATTAACCACGCCGGGAGAGAGTTGTAATTATGCTCACTATAACGCCCCATTACCGTCATTACAGACCATAGCTTTTGTTTCCACCTTGTGTTCCACTGAGGGCGACGGCCTGGGAAAGGAGGAGATAGGGGGAACAATAGCTACAGAATGGACGATGCATACAAGGGGGGGGGAAGGAGAGGATGAAATACAGCACCATATCGTTCCTTTTAAAAAATAAAAGTAAATTTATCCTTCCCCACACAGAGTATATAGATATTTCACTTTTTGAGAAACACAGTTGAAGGGTACTCTGAAGCATATTGAACTCCCCGACTAGTATACTTTCTACAGCTTAACAGACTAAGACTGCTATCTTCATCTTGAGTTAAGTGCTATGAAAAGGCTGTAGAACCACTTTATTATTTCGTTTGCCACTTGGCTACGTGCAATAGGTCACAAATGGATGAACCTCTCCAAGTTAAGGTGCACAAAATCAAGCGATTAGGTTCAATGATCTCCCCAGCAAATGAGTCATGCTCTGTATCTTCCCACTTCATGTAAACAAAATCAGTTTATAATATGGAGGAGCATGATAAAGAAAAGCAAATCAAGTAACACCATTAGGTTTTTGCTTACCACTAAATATGAAAATAAAGTACAATCAGTAATTAAATACAGTATACATTTTTTCAACACCTGTCTTACTCCTTTAAAACTCCTCTATAGCCGGACGCCTTAATCCACGAACAAATCACCAAAGACAAATAGCCACGAACAAATATTACTAAACACGTACATATAACGAGACGTGTACTGAGCATTGTTAAAAGTAGTGGGCTTTTCACATACGGAAATGACTGGTTAATTAACACTTAGGATAGTCACAAGGAAGGGTAAGTGAGTACGAGGAATGAAATTAATGGTGAAAAGAATGCGATTATGAGTGATTAGTGTGACTGATGAAAGTGGAAGGGTTAAGTGGCTGGAACTGCATGGTGACTAATTAGGGGAGAGACAGACACAGACAGACAGACAGACAGACAGACAGGGACAGACAGACAGACAGGGACAGACAGACAGACTACGATGGCTGGATCCCATGGTCTTTGTTATGTAAGCTCTACAGGCCAGCTCTCCCACCACACCCACTGTCCACCTTACCCATTCACCTATGATTTACACCCCATCCCTCTGTGGCGGGTAGGGAGGCAGGGGAAGGGGAGAGGATGGAGAGACAGAGGGAGATGGAATGAAGGAGAGGGGGAGGGTGGTGTGAGGAGGACCAGGAGGAGGGAAGGCGCTTGGGGAAGAAAAAATAGAGGAAAGGCAGTGAGGAAAGGATCAGGAGCGAGGAAGGGAAGAAGCTGTAGAGGAAAAGGAAGAGAGGGAAGGTGTTGTAATGAGGAGGAGGAACAGAGGGAATATCGTGTCGTGAAAAGGAGGGAAGATTCCGTAGGGAGGAGGAGGCAATAAGGGAATTTTCTATGGCTAGGAGGAAAAAGGGGAAGCTGGTATACATAAGGAGGAGGAGCTGAGGTTTTGTGTGGAACCGCTGTCTCGTCGGCTAACCAGGCTCTTCAACACTTCTTTCTTACTATCCTCTTTTTATTAACTCACTGTCCATAAATTGCCCTCTACCTATCTAAAAGGCTGTTATAGAAAAAACATTAACACTAAAATATGGCGTCAGTCACGAGGAATGATATGGAATTTATGCTGAGTAGTAGCATTGTCTTCTTCTGCCCCTGCATTAGATGAAATAAGAAGCAAAATGACGAAAATCTAGGCCAGGTTAGAGTAAAAAGAGTATAGTCGAAGTGATGACCTTGCATGAGTTCGATCTCAAAACAGGTGACTGGAGGCTTTACGATCATGTAAGCCACTAAATGTAACAGTTTGGTCATCTACCCTTACATGTATTGGACTAAATAGCCTAGCCTCGGGTCCCTACACTTCGGAGGAATAACATGAGATTGGTAATTTCTCTTATTTAACCCAACTACGTCGATTTAAAGCGACAAACGAGCCACAAGACGGAATAAGAAACTGAAACAGACAAAATAAATGACTAACCTAAGAGTTAAGAGGTCCAGCAAAGGCTCATAAGCTGACGAGAATACGCCCCTAGGTCACTCGCCTCCCTCCCCCTTCCCCCCCGTCACTCCAGGCCGCCCTACTTCATGCACTCCTCGATTTCACTTCCACTTAGTTCCTTCCTCCCTGGTGTTTGAGAGGGACGCCTTCGAGATGCGGCGCCGATATAGCTGGGCGGTTCCTCTGCCGACTTATATAAACACCCAACTCTTTCCCCATCCCCAAGATGACGCACTACGAAGCCTCCTATGCCACTTAGAATACGAACCTTAATCCCTTCAGTCCGAGTATGTATCTCTAATTTTAATCTTGCTGAACCCAAACAATTTTATTCAGCCTTGGAGTGCCTTCGAACTGGACATGGTAGGCGTAGTGATAGCTGCAACTCCAGGCTCATCTGGACGTGAACCTGGTGGACTGCATGATGATGATGAAGCCATTTTCCTGCAGTCTGCCGTCCTCCTTTCCGGGGACGGGAAGTCTGAGGGAAGTCTGTATAACCAGGCAACTCCACTGACCGACCATCTCTCCATTACCCAACGTGAAATGTACTAACCTAACCTACATACCTAACTCTTTCAGTTCAGCTGATGGCCAAGTGTAGTCAGAATAGGAGGTTGATTTGACTTGTAACCATGGAGATTAATTCTTATCCCTCCCCCCCTCTCTCTCTCTGTCCACATACTCCTCTAAAATAACTCATTCCCAAGTTGTGGGAGTGGCTCAGTTCCGTCAGGTGAGGACACGCGCACTTTAATTTTAATAACTCACTGCTATAGAGACATATCACAAAAATTAGGTAAGATCTTTCATGAATATGGTACCTCCACCACAGGAAGCACCCACACGAGCTCTCATTAGTTTACGCCGACAGGTTAACAGACGATCGACGACCATCATCACTTCTGTCTCAGACGTGCAATGGGTGGCTGCGGTTTTTCTTATTTCCTACCCATGTTCTTATTCTTTCCTAACTAATTCAAACCGAGGACAGCTCTTTCACTATCTATCTGTCTATCTATCTATATCTATTGTCCATGTCTTCATCTCGTAAGGGGTGGCCACAAATTAATCGCCTCCAAGTCGCTCTGTCCTCTCATTCGGCTGCCCTGCCTCCAACTCACGCCCCCTTCTCTCACGGATCTCTCCATTCCTCCATTTCCCTCCACCTCAACCACATCCACTCTTCTAGTCAGTCTCTCATCCTTCATCCTCTCTCCACATAGTTATACCGTCTCAAAATTATTTCTTTCAGCACATTCAATCGCATCCACATTTACCTCACAACGCTCCTTTACGTTCTCATTTATCTCTCTGTCTTTCCACTAACTCCACATGCCCCTCTAAAATCACTGATTTCCACTGCTCTCATTCTTGACTTTTGTCCTTCCAAAACCCCTTCAATCTGAGGACTTTTTTCCTGATTTTCTCCCTATGCTCTTATTCTCTAGTGATCCCTTCAACCCCAGGGCGTTACGTTCTTTCCCTTCATTACTTCTTTTCACCTGAACTTTTTCTTTTCTAATTTCTTGTCTATGTTCCTCATCTCTCTCAACACGTACAGCTTACTTTTTTTTCTGCAACATACGCTCATACTCATCTGCAACACTTTCAATCCGGTGAGGCTCTTCTGCTGCGTAAACTTATTCTTTCGTACAAGCTCTTTCAACTCGGAGGTTTTCCTGATTATTTTACACACACACACACACACACACACACACACACACACACACACACACACACATACACACACACACACGCAAAGTCCAAGTCTAGCCGAAACTGTTGGAACCACCTTATACAGAATAATTCTTTCATATAAATCTAATCCATTGCCACCCTTTTAACCAGAGAAGGTCATGTCTTCCTTCGTATGGAATTCTTTACACTTAAATCTGATTACGTATTTTAGAGTTCATTCATGCTATTTCCAGACGATTTCCTTCAACTTTAAGACATATCTCCGGAAGGGAAGTGGTTGGTGAATGCTATGTCTAACCCCTTCAGTTTCAATAGTCTCCCCTGGGCTGAATAAAATCGTCTGGTAACAGGAAGTATAAAATCAAAAGTACATCATCATACTGAAAGGGCTAACCCCAGAACGTAATCTTTCTCTTTGCTATCTCTTGAAGATTTTCTTAAGCTTGGGATAGACTTTTCGCTTTAAGTGACGGCATATACCCTTCAGTGTCTTTCATTCAGCCCGTCATTCAGTCTAAGACCTTCGTTAAGTTCTTCGTTGAGTCCTTCGTTAAGTTCTTCATCAAGTCTTTCATCACGTCTTTCATCACGTCCTTCATCAAGTCCTTCATCAAGTCCTTTCGTTAATGCATAAAATCTTCTGAAATTACCAAGAATGAAGTACAGAAAGACGTCACCGCGCTGTGGGGAATAAAAATGCGCGTGAAAAATAAGAGTAAGGATTCTTTCTGATACATTTTGAAATATGGCAGGTAATTGAGAAGAAAGGTTGTTCCAAAATCTCTATAACATATTGCGACACTGGCTTTCATCAGTGTAGTATACCCAGCGCTTGAATTTCATAGTCTCTTTCATCCTGTTGATACTTATGACAAAATGCACCTGAATTAAAAGGGAGGAGGAATCGGACAAACTGACCGCGCACGCAGAACTTGATGGCTAACAACAAAGCGCCATCCTTCCCATGTGAAATCCCGTTCTTTGATTACAGTCTTCGCAACAACACCACATGCTGATTTACCCGCAGTGCTTTCTCCCTCTGCGCTCGTCCCTGAACAAGTTGAGGAAAGGAGCAGTTTGTCATAATCTACGCCCGCACAAAGCGTTCGCCGTCAATGATGAACGCATGAAGGCAAGTTTATTCCAAGACATAATGCAGTTCAGAGATATATCAAGGCGGGGACACTCACGATACCAATAAATTATGCAGGGGAAGATGTATTGTGATTACTCGTCGTCGGTCCACGCTAAGAGACCAGCCTTGAACCGGGCCAATGCGACCAGGAAGTCACAAGTTTCATTTATATAAGCTTTACCTTCAAATTACCAGGAAAATAACAAAGACAACTGGGATTTATAGCCACCGGGACTGTGACTCTGGGCTAAGTACCAGGTCCCGCATTCTCGTCGCTCAGGGAGACTGCCTAACACTTCTTGACTAGTATATTTCTGTATCTAGTACGCTGATATATTTCTGTACGCTATTTATGCAATGTCCATTCAGAAAAAAGGGGTATAAATAAGATACAGGAGAATCAGAAGACGTAATATGCAAAATAAATCGCTAAGAAAGAGGTGTCAGAACGACCACTAAACGTACATGAATTCGGGTCAGCCTCGCATGTCTCCCTGTAGGCGACATCGACCACTACATTTTGTTACACGCAGTTTATGACACCGAGAGAGGGGGAGTGTACAGACAGCCACCTCACCGAAGTCAGATTCTAAATATACAAATAAGCTTATGAAAAGTTGTGATAAAAATTGCTACTTGTTTACATCGTCCAAGCCTGCAACCTGTATTCATGTACATAAAAATAATTTTCTTTCTCACCAATGCTGGACTGTTTTTTTCTTGGGTCGTGTGAACAGGTGTGATTTTATATTTACACCTGCACCATCTTACGAGATTACAACTGTATGTTTGCAGTGTGTGTGTGTGTGTGTGTGTGTGTGTGTGTGTGTGTGTGT
>JAGKTI010005958.1:0-27974 GCA_018397915.1 Birgus latro
TCTCTCTCTCTCTCTCTCTCTCTCTCTCTCTCTCTCTCTCTCCGCCCCCCAGAGCGGCACGTGGAGGGGGGGGGTTATGGCTTGAGAGAGAGAGAGAGAGAGAGCTGGGGGAGTTCTTTACATATCCAACTTTCGAAAACACCACCGCTAAACTCCAACGCACAAAGAGATTGCACTGTCTTTCCATTACACATCTGCAGTATTAACGGGTCTTTCATAGAACCCCATCTCACCTACACACTAAACCAAACCACAAAGCCTAACGACACACACACACAAAAATCATTCACTATTATTATTATCCAACACTTAAAGCCTCACATCAAATCAATCCGTGATTGAAAAATCAGATGCCGTCTCTCTCTCTCTCTCTAAATGGTCGCTACAGTTCATTCGCATACTAAAATATTCAGGTCTGCTAATCCCATTAGAACCAGAGTCATTCATTCGATTTGCTCTCATGACCACAGTGAGTTTCTAGGCATACAGGAAACCCCTTGTTCCTCTCGTTTTACATTCCTCTTCATCTTCCATGCATTCCCAGGCTTAAATGTAACCCTTCTTCTACTTCGTCTCCTCTATACATTCCTCTTCATCTTTCGTGCATTCACAGGCTTACCCTTCTTCTTCACCCTTCGTCTTACATTCCTCTTCGTCTTCCAGGAGGGTGGCGTGAGCGGTTCTAGCATAAACCCCGGCGGCACTACCTTAGCGTCGCCAGGGAGCGGCGCGGGGGGTCGGTTCTGGCGGAGGGGGCCGTGGTACGTGCAGATGGGCCGCGTCTTCACCGCCTTCCTCTCCCGCATCTGCCCGTGTCGCTGCCCCACCAAACCATGAGCAACAGCTGCCTCCTCCCTCTCCCTCCGCACCTCCAACGCAGCGGGGGATTGGGTCTAGGGGGCTAGGACGCAAGGCTAGGTCTACGAATTCGCCACTGAGGCTACCAGTGCAAGGCTAGCGCTATGAAATCACCATCAAGGCTACCGCTCCAACATCTCTACTGATACAAATGCAGGCCTAGCACACAGAGGCTACCAATGCAAGACTAGAGCAGCCAAATGACCATCAAGGCAACTGACGCAAGGCTAGCATTGCAAAACTACGACCAAGACTACCAATGCAAGGCTGGCACTTTAAAATCACTGTTGACAAAGGGCATGGGGTTGCGAAATTACCATGGGGGCCTCCAGTGCAGATTAGTGCTATGAAATGAACACCACTGCAACTAACACAAAGCTGGAACTGCGAAATACCCCAGTGAAGCCACCAACGCCATGCCAGGGCTACGAATGCCCAATGAGGCTACCGACGCTGGGAGAGGACTGACGAATCACCACCACAGCTACTGATGCGAGGCCTATGCTACACCACCGAGGCAATCAAAGCAAGACTACCACTGCAAAAATATCAAAGTTACCTATGCAGGGCTACGGCCACGAAACCACCAAGGCTACCAATGCAGGGCTAAGGCTACAAAACCACCAAAGCTGTTAGTGCCAGACTAGGGCTAAACATAACGTCTCAGCAGTTTTTGTCCTCTATAAGCCTGGCCAGTCGAAAAATAAGATTAACTTCACACTGTTCATATCCCAGGCTAGAATAAATGGAAGAGAATTTAAACAGAAGACTAACAACAATAAATCTAGGTTGACTGCACAGTACTAGGCAAGATGAGTTAACTGTGCAATATGGAGAGGGATTTAAGTTAACTGTGCAATATGGAGAGGGATTTAAGTTAACTGTGCAATATGGAGAGGGATTTACGTTAACTGCAATATGGAGAGGGATTTCGGTTAACTGCAATATGGAGAGAGATTAACGTTAACTGTGCAATATGGAGAATAAATTACCGGCAGTAGCAAAAACAAATTAGCAGCAGAAATTAATCAGTTGCAGAAATAAATTGGTAGCAGTAAAAAGCCTCTCTGGTGGTAGCCATAAAGAGTAAAATTGCCCGGTGGTAGACTAAAATGGCAGCAAGAATACAGGGTGGCAATATACACAAAAATACATCATATTACTGAAAGCAGTATATTAGGCACATATCATACCTCACTGATATAGTGTGTAATTACTCTACTAATTACCTAGACGACCTCAACTACACTGCTTCCACACTAGGCTAATTATTCTTCGCCTTGGTACCAAACTAGAAAAAAAAAAAAAAACGCTTTGAAACTTAACTTCTATATACAACTAACGACTAACAATAATACCAACATTAGCTAGCTGTGATGTCCCCAGTTTTAGAGCATCGTAAAGGAACAACATGGACCGTCTTCTCGTGGGCTTAGGAGGCTCCGTAACACCTTTTACTTTGTGGTTCGTCTCTGCATATAGTACGCTGTGTGTTATTTAAGAATGTCGACACTAGAGATACATCCGATAGCTATACCGCACAGAAGGGAATATCAGGGTAACGTGCCAGACAAAAAGCAAATCGGTACTGTAGAGGTGCTACGGAGCCTCCTAAGTCAACAAAACATGACTTAAGGAGGCGATCTAGCACTTCTTCGTGATTAGTACACTTCTGCCTATGCTACGTTGTAACTACCAGGAGTATATGTCATTTGGCGGACAATATTAACATAACATACAGGGGAACAGAATTTTCACGTACTGTACACTTAAACTGGTAAGGAAGCAATGTTTGAGGAGACTTCTAAGCCGACAAGACTGCGGGGCCGTGTGTTTCGGCCTAACTTTATTATGCTTACTTAAGGGACCACTAGCCTATCTCCACTCTGCTTCCTCTAGCACAGCAGGAGCAAACAATTAACTTTCCTTGGGTGAACCGAGGGCAGTATCCCCAGCCTTATCACTAGCACATTACTCCTCCCTCCTCTGCCACCTCCCTTGCCTTGAATCTCACTACAAACTGTTACATTCTGCGGAGTTCTGGTATCGGTGTGTACTGGTTTAGTTTCACTTTATCTCAGGTACCGCTACAGGATTGAAATAATTTGTGACAAACATGAATGTGGAAACTAAACCTCTTGAACGTTTTAACAGTGAAGCATTCAAGTAAGCAAGTCAGTCCTAATCAACCATTAAACTTGGGTCGTCATTTTTTTCTCCACCATGGAATATGAAATACTAGAATACTTTTAAATAACACCATAAAACTATTCTAATAAATTCTGATTAAGTCTGAAAAGAATGGATGCAATTTAACTAACTACACGGACTAATCGATAACCATGCTGGAATGTCAGATTTTTGGCGGGAATAATACTGTCCTCATTCCATCTCAAGGTTTATATGGGTGGTGTCTGAATAATAAGTCTGAAGGTTAATATCGATATATATTTCACTTGAATAGCTAATACCTGGGGGTAGGGTATGCAATATATCTGGGAATACTGCCTGAAGTATCACTCATCACCTCTCCTCGTGTCCTCTGATGCAACAACCAATAGTGAATTAATTGCTGAAATCTCGCTATATATTTTAATATAAGTATGTGTGAAATGCCGTATCATATCTCTTTCACTGATGTATAAAGAAGAGGTATATTTTATGTAAAAGAATTACTAGAGGCAACTATATCCCTGTAAATAATCAAGTATACATGTGTGGTGTGATGTAATGCTGTATCGACTGTTGTTCGGCCAATAGATACAGTTGCAATCGTGCTTCTGGCTAAACAGCAAGTCTAGTGGCTTAGCCTTTTAACTTTCGACAGTAACCTATGCTTGAACAGTAGGCTACTATGATAACAAATGTCTGAGCGACAAGCACACTACCACTGCAGTGGAAAGGATACCGCCCGTACATAGGACATTAAAATAGGCAAAGACGATTACCGCCCGTACACCTGACTTTATGCACAGATGATGAACTCTATACAGCTACAAGAAGGATGTCGGTAAGGTATCGAGAACTGATATTTGACAGATAATGGAATGTTATTTCTCAAAGAGGATATTAGTGTATTGAGAAAAAGTTTTATAACGCAATGCAATCCCAAGGACACCAGATATATGAATTTTGCCTTCAAAAATGGATTTGTGTGGGAGTGAGGATACAAAGTAGGCCTATCTATGCCTATATGAGATACGAGAACAGTAAGTGATATAATGGAGAGAAAGGGCACCACCAATATGTGAAACTTGAGAACAATGGTATGCTAATTATGCACTACAAGGACAGGCCTACCAATATTTCAGTTTCAGTGGCCACAAGCTCGGTTATAACTGTGTCTGCATTAGGCTGTTTGTAATATGTGACTCCTGCGCATCCTTCTCACAAGTGACTGACGACATCTAACGCAGAGTTTACTTATTTTTGCGTGAAGCAGATGCAGCTACGTTCTATTAGGACAGCTGAAATGCAGTTACGTATGAGTGACCGAGTAGTACTTATATAAAAAGGTCCCAAGTACTTACAAAAAACACTACAAATTACAAAATCAAGAATTAAATGTAATCAGAGCACCGCAACAATTTGAGTCTAGTGATAAACATGGACGCTACTACTAAGCAACCTGGTAACCTGTAATTCCTTAGCTACAAAATGTTCAGCAGTGTTGTTGGAAGTTCTACCGTCATGTCGTACAGAAATAAACCCATAAATGAGTTTTCGAAGGTACTGGTCTACAAATACTGTTCTCACTCAGTCGCTGCGTAAATTCTGTGTAAATCCATAATTTCCCTGTGTGGTATGTAACTGTGCTGCTGTGTGAATCGCTATACCTTCACTACGATGACGTACTTGTGTTTATTCTTACTTCTACTGTCTTTTGAATTTGGAAAGGCACCTCGTACTGATGGAGTTAATCATGGCTACAATTAACCTCTCCAGTTCGAAAAATCCCAAAAATCCTATATAAAATCGCCTAAAGTAGTAGTGGTGGTAGTTGCAACCCCCAGGCTCATCTGAACGTGAACCCAGTTGACTGCAGGTTAAGCTGCCCTTCTTTGACAGTCCATCCTCCTCCCTTTGAGGGATAACGGACTGAGGGATGTTTGTATAACCAGGCAGCTCCACGGTCTGGTCATATCGGTGCCACCACGTGAAGGTTTTCCTCCAGATCCCGTCTAGAGATGGCATTTAGCACAGAATTTGAAGGAAAGGGTTATACATGAAAGCCACGACCCGCGTAGTAAATATATTAATTCAGTACATAATCACCTGTATATAGTCCAGGATAGTGGCTGAGCTTTTTACTTCTGCCTTCCCAGAGCATTATAGTGTAGGAAGTGTAAGGATGACAAGGTGTGATTCGCAGCAACCGCAGATTAACGCACTGCAAAACATCAACACAGGACCGCCATGTAACCACACCTAAGATCGTTGTCATTTTAATTTTGTTCCTGTTATAGCCAGACGATTTTATTAAGCTCGGGCGAGGTTTTTAAAGAACTGTATAGGTTAGGTACTTCATTAACCTTTTCCATTCCAAAGATCTTTCCCAAGTTAAATAAAGTCGTCAGGAGGTAGTAAGAATAAACCCAATTACGTTATCGCAGTGTTAACATTACACAACATTGTAACCTGTAGCCTGCCAACAAGACGGCTTCATATATACAGATACGTCAACCGATACTGAAGCAGAATGGCGATATTACCAACCATACAGGGGCCGAGATTCACAACACGACTTACGATAATTACCCTCTAGTAACAAGGATTTGCTATAGCAGTAAAAAAAAAAAAAAAAAAAAAAGACGGAGCTTCACCTAGTTACGCCGTGGAATTGATTGTAAGTTTATTTGTGTATCTCTCTTCTGTACGTAATTTACGGTGGCTACTACGAAACGGTAAGCACACTATAGTTATTTTGGGCACTATGTAGGCCGTACGTACACTCGAGAAAGGTACGAATTATACACTCCCACCACTTCGAAACGCTGAATGTGAGTCAGGTGCTAGCGAAGAAATAGCCAGACACGCCACTACAGCATCATGTAATTGTGTGAGAGGTGTGGGAGCAGAATAAGGTATCGGAACCATCATCATCATCACTCACCCCAACCCTCCCATTACTTCACCTCTCATACACAATTACCACCAATGAGTCACGGGTACTGCTTCGTTATCATTGTACTGCTTCGTTATCACAATCCTGTGTATAACCTGACCTATAATTTCCACCTTTCCATCCTGAATGCTGAGTTGTAAAAATAGATTAACACAAGAATATATCGCCAATGACGAAGAACTGCTATGAAAAGGATGAAGAGCCGTAGCAGTCTTTTTTCATCGCTGATCTACGTGAAATACGGTGCAAAAAGACGAAAATCTTGGCCAAGTTAAGGCATAATGTCTTCTTACATTTTGTGGTTCTACGTGGTGAGAATGTCTAACTTGGAACTTTTCAAACTAAATTTATTCCCTTTAACTTAGTGTCCGTGTTTCCTAAATGTGCCTCTAACATGTTTGGAATTATCTAAAAATTCGTTATGCTTTGTTGCAGCAATTCATAAAGGTTATTATGCGATCCAAACTTCTCCAGTAAGTGTTAATAGTGCAGAGTTTAGCATCCGATTTTTCAGGCCAGTAGTATATTTGGTTCATAATCACTGTAGGTTTACACTTGTACTCTGTGGTCATGAGTGTAAAGGGTAGGAAGTTTGGTGTTCTTGTCAAAAGTTATCTGATCATATTTTTAGTTTCTATATCAAAAGCTCCGCAAATCCAATGTTTAGGAACTATTATTATATGCCTACAGTACATCTGTTTCAACTATATAAATAATTCCTAAAGTTGTGTTTTAATTGGAGATGTTAATACCAAGCAATATTCTTTCTCACTATTGTACATCAACAATATATCAAAACCATGCTCCTCCTGTATCACCACACGCAAAATAAATATTCGCCTAGCATAGACGGTGAAAGTTAGAACACTAACTTAATGCCGTGCTTAATCAACCAGATAAATTAACTCAAGAATATTAACCTGAGCGGCAGTATAATGGGAGAAATAATAGTTTCTCCAGCTTCTAGTCCATACATAAATAGGTAAACAATAATCATAACTGCAATGGTTCAACACTTTCAACTGTAGGTAGTAAATATCAGTGGTCATATTACTTACCTTTCGAGTACTATAGTCGTTTTGTTGGCCACTCCATGGACGACAGCAGCATTTAGAAGGCATTATTTCCAGTTCTCGGTTAATCACACACTGACAGCAAAGGCACTACGTCGCACAATGGTTAGTTAGTTAAAGCCATTGCAGCAAGGGTGTTTGTACACCACTACCAAGCGCGGGTGACGCCATATCCAGTCATATTCCTTACCGCCGATTTTTGAGACATCGCAAAATTTAGTATAGTTTAGCCATTCCACTGCAAGTTGGTGAGTTATTATAGTCTTGGTGATACAGTACCACTTGTATACCAAAGATAAACGATAGCTTCAATTACAAATTGTCACTGGATTCGGTGGTCTCCCTCCTCGCAGCCGGTTGTAGACTCTAATGTCTAGTGTGGTGTGAAGTACGGTCGTACAGCTTTAATGTTAATTGCAGCCTCATACAAGTGTGTTATTTATTCATTTCGTGAGGCTAAAACTGAGCATGAAAGGCCTTGGATTAGATTTTTTTTTTTTCACAAAGAAATGAAATTACAAAAGACGAAGATTAGACCATGGGGTGACCTCGACACGCTCCTCAAGAAAACGAATTGACTTTTATGGTAATAAAAAGGAAAAAATGCTGCTCTATACTCGTGATTTTTTTTTCTACATATAAAAGTGAAGATATATTTACAGTAGCGGAAAATGTGTATCACTAGATATTTTGCCTGTTTGATTAACGCAATGCTAATACTGTCCTGTACGTCATAATACCGTATTTAGTAGCATTACACATTTAGTATGATTTCTCAGTCAATCTAGTATCTACACCAATGTGATCAAAACTTAGGGACACAGAAACACTTAAAACCATAGTATATTCCTGTAACTTACTCGATCTTAAAAACCATATCGCGGAACCACAGATGAATAAAACAACAGTAACTCGTGAAAATTTCACCATCCAAACTCAACTGAAACAGTCAACCAACCAGTGTATGATGGAGTGAGCAACCTGTGTAAAATAATGCATAATGGTTATTGATAACATTCTTTCACAAATATTTTATACTAGTGGAGAATTATTTTCCTAAATCCTATGTAAAGTCTTATCAGGAGAATCTTATAAATGTTATATATATGGAAATGTGCATCAATTCTCCTCACCGTGTTTGTTATTGTTTTTTCACTCTACCTACCTATTGCCAGACGCCTTAATCCCGTAAGGGGTGGCCACAAACAAATCGCCTCCACGTTGCTGTCCCCTGCCATTTCACTGCCCTGCTTCCAGCTCACATCCCCTCTCTCATATACCTCTCCACTTCATCCCATCCTTGGTCTCCCCCTCCCTCTCCTCCCTCCACCTCACTCACATACACTTTCCTCATCAGTCTCTCACTCTCCATCCTCTCCACATGCCCAAACCACCTTAATGTGTTCTTCCTAAAGCTTCCTATCACATCCACACCACAACGCTCCTTCACTTCCTCATTTGTCAGTCTGTCTCTCCATGTGACTCCACATGCTTCTCTCAAATAACTCATTTCCACTGCTCTCACTCATGACTTCTGTCCCTCCAACAGGGTCCAAGCCTCACTTCCATATGTTAGAGTTGGTATCAATATTGCCATGTAGCAGCTTTCTCACTTCCATGCTCACTTCCCTGTTTCTTGTCACTGCTTTCAAGGAACCAGCAACCTTTCTTCCCTGCTGCACCCCTTTCAAGCACTTCACCCTCCAGACTTCATCCTTACTCACCGCACTACCCAAGTACTTAAATGCACTCACATTCTCCATATCCTCCCCAGCCAGTCTCACTGTACATTCATTGACTTCACTTCTCTCGAAGACCAGCACTTTACTCTTCCATACATTCACCTTCTGATTCCGTTTCTTACACAATCTTCCAAACTCATCTACCATGCCTTGCAGCTCTCCATCTTCACTCAACAACACAGTATCATCTGCAAACAACAGTATAGGGAGTTACCAAATGCTGCCCTCTCTCACTAGGGCTGCTCCAACATCCACTGCCCTACCTTGTACTGTATCTCTTTTATAACCCCATCCATATAGACTGAACAACCATGGAGACATGACACATCCTTGTTTCAATCCAACCTTCAAATGGAAAAATTCACTCAGTTTGCCATCCACAAGCACTGCAGCCTTAGCACCCTCATACATACTCTTCACGGTCTTCAGCAACTTCCCATCTACTCCATATATTCTTAATACTTTCCACAATCCTTGTCTATCCACCCTGTCATATGCTTTCTCCAAATCCATGAAGGCTGCATTCACCTTCTGATTCTGTTTCTTACACAATCTCCCAAACTCATCTACCATGCCTTACAGCTCTCCTTCATCTTCATTCAACAACACAGTATCATCTACAAACAACAGTATAGGGAGTTACCAAATGCTGCCCTCTCTCACTAGGGCTGCTCCAACATCCACTGCCCTACCTTGTACTGTATCTCTTTTATAAACCCATCCATATACAGATTGAACAACCATGGAGACATGACACATCCTTGTTTCAATCCAACCTTCAAATGGAAAAATTCACTCAGTTTGCCATCCACAAGCAGTGCAGCCTTAGCACCCTCATACATACTCTTCACAGCCTTCAGCAACTTCCCATCTACTCCATATATTCTTAATACTTTCCACAATCCTTGTCTATCCACCCTGTCATATGCTTTCTCCAAATCCATGAAGGCTGCATACTGTTTCTTTCCCTTCTCTAGAAACTTTTCCACTAAAGATCTAAGAATGAATATCTGATCTATACAACCTCTTCCCTTCCTAAAACCTCCCTGTTCTTCAACTAATTCCTCTGTTATTTCCCTAACTCTGTCACGTTAACCTACCATATACTTTTCCTATTACGCTAAGAAGGCAAATGCTCCTATGATTACCACACACTTCTTTTTCCCCCTTTTCCTTTGTACAGGGGAATAATTATACCTGACTTCCAATACTCCGGGACTCAACCTTCTTCACAGGCCAATCTGCACACCTTCCACATCCAATCTATTACTATCTCTCCCCCATACTTCAGCATTTCACCACACACTCCATCAGTTTCACTCTAACGACCAAAAATTATTGTCTTCATCCTGAATTCCTTGTAGTAACTATCAATTAACATTAGTATATGGCATTATTCATGAAATAAGTGCTATACAAACAATGTTGAGTGAAACCAGTCTTTTGCTGCTACTGAGCTGCATGAAATAAACTACAAGATGAAAGTCTGGACAAAGTTACGGTGAAAGAACTAGTGTCCAGCTTGCAAACTTCACTGCTAATAGGCAGCTATTGTTTGTTGTTCAAATCTGACAAAATGAACTTTCAGTTTACGTGATGGCCAAGTGTACTCAATGGAGGGTCAGTCTAACAACCAAAAAGACTCATTTTTTCATTTTCGTTTTTGAAGGCTGCAACATGCTTGCATGCGTCGGCCTTTTCTTTGGATTGGAGCGTGTAGCATTTTATGACCGGATGCCCTTCCTGATGTCTACCAATGACCCTTGGGTGGATTCGATCCTCCGACCCTACGGCCAGAGCGGAGCACTCTAACCCACTGAGCCACGGCTGCTACTCATTGCTGTCAATTATATGTCTCATGGAATTTCATGCATCAAACCACATCTGAGAATGCTAGTGGAAGTGGCCCAGGTCTGTTTAATGGAAACAAACTTACTATAACCATGTTTGAAGCCATGTTTTGTAGATCATGAAGGGCAGTAGATTCATGGGGCTGTGCACTTAATACATGAAACACAAGCAGTGGTGGTGGAGGCTTTTGGAGTGAAGGGTGCAAAGGGCACATACAACTGGCATCCTATTAGCCTATTTTTGGAGTGGCAGTGTCTGAGAGTGCCTCAACTACCAAACCATTTGGCCATTCTTGATCTATCTATCTATTGCCAGACGCCTCAATCCCGAACGGGGTGGCCACAAACAAATCGCCTCCATGTCACTCTGTCCCCTGCCATTTCACTACCACGCTCCCAACTCACACACCCCTCTCTCATATACCTCTCCACTCCATCCCTCCATCTCATCCTCGGCCTCCCCCTCCCTCTCGCCCCCTCCACCTCACTCACATACACTCTCCTCGTCAATCTTTCACTCTCCATCCTCTCCACATGCCCAAACCACCTTAACGTGTTTCTCCTAACGCTTCCCATCACGTCCTCAACCACACCACAACGCTCCTTCACTTCCTCATTTGTTAGTCTGTCTCTCCATGTGACTCCACATGCTCCTCTCAAATAACTCATTTCCACTGCTCTCACTCTTGACTTCTGTCCCTCCAACAGGGTCCAAGCTTCACTTCCATATGTCAGAGTTGGTATCACAATACTGTCATGTAACAACTTTTTCACTTCCATATGAGCTTAGTAGACATCAAGTAGATACATGCACTTTAATATTGGTGCACTTGGTTTGTTTTCACCATAATCCCTTTCCAGCTTAAGTTGATAACCAAGCATATTCAGACTGGAGGGTATACCCGACTAGTAACCATGGAGCCTCACTCTTACTTCATGACTATAGTTCAGTTTCAGGCAACAATGACTTAAAGTTGTAAGGGAAACATACTTCCATCATAAGAGACAAAGCCGCTACAGCCATCCCCATTATTCCCTTACAACACATCACTTTACCTCCCTGCTGTCCCTCTGAGTGTGTGGAGAGGCCTGTCATCAAAGAGGAATCAGAAAGTCTCCACTAACCTCTTCAATCTGTTTATGTATTCTTAATTTCATTGTTGCAACCTCCAGATGATTTAATTCAGTTTACAAGATTTTTTTTTTTTTAAATGAGGGTAGTTGGGTACAGATTTCACTGACTCCTTCACGAAAAAAAGGTTTCTCCTAAGGTGAATAAAATGTGTTGGTACTGACTTAAAATTAAGTCACTGGACTGAAGAAGTTAACAGGTTCACCCCAAATGGTTCTGCTATTATTTAAATAAAACTACTGGGTGCAAGCATGATTATTTAAATAAAACTACTGGGTGCAAGCATGATTATTTAAATAAAACTACTGGGTGCAAGCATGATACTGTCTTGTAATAAAATGGTATGGTATCAAGAATAACACTGTCTGGTGGTAAAAAAAAAAAAAAAACTGGTAGTAGCAGGGATAAAATATTCTGGTCCAAGATATCTTCTTAGGTCAGAGTCACCTTGGAGAATGAACAACAAAATTAAAACCACCACAGCAGAAGGATTAACAAGATTAAGCAAACTACAACATCATAGTAAAAAAGATTAAAACAATTTAACAAAATTTCAGTTGAAACTGAGTACTAGGGAAGATCTCCTTTATTCCAAAATCACGCACACGATCACATTATAAATGTTGATACAAACTCTGTAATTCAAACACATACTCAACAATGCAGAATTAACAATCATCTTATCACATAATAGGAATGTAAACAAACAACAAAAATGTTAAATGGCCTTGTCTATCTTGCAGCACAATGCACAGTCATCAACTTCTGACAAATTCATTTAATGTTCAAACAAGCTTCTGTTGATGCACTGAGCTATGATAAAGAATAAGATGCTTCCAAAATGAAACTATGTTGAGTCAGAAGAATATTGCAACCCTGAATGAGCTATAATACTTATTGCAGGAAATTTTCACAACTTTCAAATACAACAGTATTCTTGATAATCCATTCTGGATACTGCTCATTCAGGGTTGTATGTAATGTATATTCTGCAATTTGTAACACTGGTTAATACACAGATACTGTAGCAATGCAAAGCAGTACAAAAATACTCAAATACTCATATCAAAGTTATTACTTCTTTAAACTAAACATGCAGCCTTTCAAAAAAGGTTATTTATACTGTAAAATGCTAAACTGCTGGCTATTTATACTTTATGTCTGAATATAGTTTTCTTCCAAGATATTTTTAAGCATGTCCTTGAGGGTAACAGTATCTCTACAACAATATTCTTTAAATATGAGGGTAAAGTATTCTCTTTGTTTATAAGGCATCTATGGAATACCAACTCTCAATAATTTTTTTTCTTACAGCTTTATGGAAGAGAGGGGAAAAAAAAAAAAAAACTTTGTGCTGAATGAAGTGATGGAAAGGAGCATCAAGCAGCAACAGTTTAGAACCAGCCCAGCAAACCAGTGGCAAACCTGACTGTGCAGTACAACAGGGCCAACTGTCCAATGTACCCAAAGGCACCACTAGATCGCTTCTTGGGATCTGTGGACAGAGATAGTTATTAATCCTTTCAAATGGTGATATATATTTTTCTTATTACACCAGATCCTGCCAGTCACTCTTTAGGAGAGATTTCTTGTTGTGAAGAGGTTAATCAGGGCAAATTCAAATTACTAGTACTGTACTCCAATTTGATTATTCTCTCCAAAGCCAAATAAAATAGTAAGAAGAGAATAACATAAGGAGAACAGTATATCATTAGAGTGATTGGGTTTTGATATGTGAATGAGGCCAGCATAATACAATGACTGTAGGGTTAGCTGATTAACCCCCTGAGTTCAGTGGAGCTTCTTATCTTATTCTTGATATCTCCAAAAGAGTCTACTAAGCTCATATGGCAATACCTCACAAACATTATAAACACCACTGAATCAACTGACACTCACCACAGAAGAATTCAACAAAAGGCTGCTACAGAAACATGATAATGACAAAAAATGGCTAGTTAAAACTTTTTTCTGGTATAGGAACCACAGTTTGTATTGTATAATACTGTATCATTTATAAAGGCTCCAACATGCATGCATGCATTGGCCTTGGTCACCTAATGGCAGCTTTCCACGCTGATCAATCTCTGGCAGCCTCACTATTCAGTCCCATATCCCTAAGGCCACACTCAATAATCTCATTGCAGGTCCTTTTTTGGGGTGCCTCACACAACCATACCCCTGACATTTATACTTCTTACCCTCTGCACCCAAGTGTCATCCTCCATCTTCTCAACATGCCCAAACCATCTCAATCTACCCCTACTCATCACAACACCAATACATTCAAGTCCCATCCTTCCTCTCAACTCTTCAATGACAATCCTCTTTTTAATAAATATCTGATACTGTACCCAACATATTACTATCATCATCCTCGCCTCTTTTTTTTCCCACCTAAGGATGGGGTAAGGTAGCATTCAGACAACAAGGAAAGAAAGCACAACAGAGAACTATCAATGGCATACCTAGCGAAATGGGTCAGACACTCATTCACTCACCACTCAAGCACCCAGAATCGTAGCTCTAACTAAATACTGTACCAAATCTACCCACTGCTCACTACTCTTACTTTCACTCTTCACACTTTTCTTTCAGAGGAGGATAACTTTGCTAGACAGTGGACAAATTTGTAATTAATTATGACTGCTGTCAGCTAGTTTTATCAGCATAGGGAAAGCCCTACAAAGAATAATCTAAAAAACTACCATCTAATTTATATTTTCCCAAACAATGAGGAACAACATTATTCACAAAACGTTACCCCAAGTGTATGTAACAAATTAATGTTAGTGAGTTCAAATATTTCTGCTATTACTACAAAATAATCTATTTCATTAAATTCTCAATGTACACTACAATCCAGTGCATGCTCACCTCCTGAGTAGTACCCAATAGCATATGCCACACGGCCACAGCACCACACAGCACCACCTGCTGCACTCACCAAAGGGTTGTACAGACCTCCCAACAGCAACAGCACCAGGAACTGAGGATAGTTCTCCAACCTGATAGGGAAAAAATAGGAATTGATAAAAGAAGAGGAGGAAAATACTGCCCATAGCTATATAGCAGTCCCTCAAAAAACATAGGTATGAACTGCAGGAAATTTTAGTTGCATGAGAAGCTAACTGTGGAATAGTTTTGTATATACAGGTATATATACTGTATATATTTATGGTATATAGTGTTAAAAAAACATGTCCAACATATCTGGGAACTTCCAAATTAGAATGCTATGCAGAATAACATGAGTCAAATGCTGTAATACTACATAATGCCCCTTAGTTTACATGAGGCCATACACATGAAGAAGAGGAATGAGCCACACGCTTAGTTGGTGGTACAATTAATTATTATTTCCATTTTAACATCCTGTATTACTGCCATTATTACAGTACTAAACTACTGTGATCATGTGTTCTGATGTAAATCTAGTACAGTATATGCAAAGGAAGAGAACGGGCATCAAAACGGGTAGAGTATAAGGTGGATGCTAGTTACAGGTTTCTGTTACTTATTAGAAATGTATCAATGATTCTTGTTATTCATTAAAATTATGCTGGGGAGATAATGGTAATAATGACTGAGGCCTCCCTGAAACACTTGAGAGCTGGCAAAGGGGGACAAAATAGGAACTATCCTATAAAGAGAACCTACGTGTTTTGGTGGGCACGCTGGTAGCAGTTGAAATGGTCATTGGTCTTGTGGTACATGGTTGGATAAGGCACATTAAACTTCTTCCTGGCACGTCCAACCTGAAAGGCAGGCAAACACTCATGAACAGTAGGTTTAACTGTATGATGAATGAACACACTTTCTTCACTTTAAGTTACCTGTGATTCATTATAAAGATGCTCTGAGGTTGAATTTATTTTTTAGCTCATCAGCTTTGCATGATAGGTGGTGGTGACCATCATCCACTCACTTGATGAAGTGCTGCCTACTTCTTCCTTCACCTTTATCATTCTTTTTCTGTGTCTGCCCTCTTCGCTTCCTATTTCTTCCATCTTTCCTGTCATTTTTCTTCTCTTCTTTCCTTTTCAGGTGGCTTTACATTGAGTAACAAGCCAAATGGTTTCCTGTAAGCCAGGAAACCATTTACAGTGCTGGGTGGCAACCATATAACCAACCCATACCTGATCCCTATGTGTCAACAAGTGGGTTGCAGAGGGCTAGTGCCCCTCCATCTAAAACAAATAACTCAAGGACAAACGGCCACCTCTTATGGGACTATGGCATCTCACTATAGATAGACAGATAACCATAAACCAAAAACATATCTCACTTAATGTGCAGTAGCAGTTTAATGTACCTGCATGTTTCCGTGGCTTCAAAAATACCTGTAGAAAGAGTATACACACACACACACACGCACGGAGTGTCCCAATTTCCCTACCTCCCACTGCTATGAGACATTACACAGCATTAAATACACTCCACAGGTATTATACTGTGTTAAGAAGTACATCTCTCCATTATGAAGACATCTTTTACATTTTACTCTACCTATCTCCATAATACTTCATTCCTCCTTAGATTTTCTGAGCTGAAGGAGTTAGCCTAAATATAGTTTTCATCAAACCCTTCCCTATGAATGGGATGTCTTTAACTGAAAAATACTGTCTAGAAATAGTAGTAGTAGTAGTTGCAGCTCCTGGCTCATTAGAACATGAACCCAGTGGACTGCAGGCTGAAGATGCCCTACTTCTGCAATCTGCCATCTTTCTACCAAGGGACTGGATGAAGAATGAGGAAAGTTTGTATAACCTAGCAGCTCCACCAACCAGTCATATCACTGTCACCATGTCAAGTGTCCCTCTCCAGTACCAGTCTGGAGATGGCAAGAATAAAACATAAAAAGACACCATCATAGTAAAGTGGTTATGATATGAAATAAGTATTAAAAACTGCCTTTTCTGATGGTAAGTCCAAAGTAAATAAAAATAACAGAAAAAGGTATATCACTTTATTTATACCTCCTGGGGGTAGGGGGGTTTTCAAGAATTCTCCCCCCGAATCCCTACTTGTCGTAAGAGGCAACTAAAAGGGTTGGTGGTGGGTTAGTGCCCTAGTGCCCCACCCTGCAGAACAACTAACTAAAAATACGAACAAGAAGCCTCAGACCAGGACTGGCCAAAAGTTGATGACAAAGGACCGAACAAAGGATTTGTCACGGATTTCAGAGTGGAATGTAAGGGGAATAAGTGATGAGGTGAAAAAAAGAGAGATTGCACAGGTGCTTGAGGGTGCGAAAGTGGATATATGTGGACTAACTGAAACTAAATGGTAAGGTGAGAGTGTGAGAGAATGGGAGTATGGATGGGGTATACGTGCGGGAGTAGGTTTTTTTTTTTTTTTTTTATGCATGGAAGAAGGAACCAAAGGCCACGGGCATTGCTGTGAGTAACAGATGGAAGGAGAATAAAAGAGAGTAGGGATCAATTGGCTCAAGGATTGTGTGGGCAAGAGTGAAAGTTGGACTACAAATGTGTGTCCGTGTATGCACCAATGCAAGATCGTGTACGTAGAGTGAGAGAAGAGTTCTGGACAAATGTGGAAGCGTGCTTGGAAAAGTTTGAAAGGAATGGAAGAGGGTTTTTGTTTGGAGATACGAATGGAAAAGTAGGGAATGTGAAGGTGGATCGAGTGGTTGGTGAGCGGGGTGTGCCTGCAGAGGTGGATGAGAATGGTAGTGCTTTAGTGGACATTTGTGCCAGGAGGGGGTTGGTGATGGCTAATATCCTCTTCAGGCACAAAATGATCCATAGGTATACATGGCGAGTGGTGAGAAGGGTGGATGGTGAACTGAATGAACGGAAGGCAATGATTGATTATGTGTGTGTGGATGAAAGGATGAGAAGGTGTGTAATGGATGCAAGAGTATATAGAGGTTGGGGGAGTGGACTTTCTGACCACCACTTGGTGGCAGTCAGAATCAAGGTGCAAACAAAATGGAGGAAGAGAAGAAGAGAAGGGCAGGAGGAAGTAGTTCTTACAAGGAGGGTAGAAAAGTTACAAGAGGATGGAATAAAGGCAGAATATTAAAGGGAAGTGGAGGAGCAACTGGGTAAACATTGAATGGAGCAGGTGGGGGATATGGAAGGTGTGTGCAAAATATTCACAGAAGAAATCTGTGCAACATGTGAGGTGGTGTGTGGACTGAAGAGGTGAGAGAGGCTGTGGCACAAAAGAAAAAAGCATATAATGAGTGGATGAGAAGCAGGGGCGTCGAAGAAGTTGAGAGACGGAAGAGAGAGTTATATGTAGAGAGGAGGAGAGAAGTGAAAAGATTAGTAAGAGAAAGAAGAGAGTGGATGAAGAATTTGATGGAATTTGAGTGTAAACTGGAGGGAATGTAAGAAAATGTTCTGGAAAGAGGTAAAGAGAGTTAGACAGGCTGCCAACGATGCTAGTTGGGGTGTGAAAGATAAAAATGGTAGATTATTAGTGGAGAAGGGAGAGAAAATGAACAGATGGAGAGAACATTTTAATGAATTGTTGAATATAGAGAATGAAAGTAATGCAAGTATCAGTGGCTGGGGAATGGCTGGGAGAAGGAGGGCTGTGAGAAGAGGGGAAGAAATCAGTAGGATGGAAGTGGTGGAAGCAATGAAGAAAGTCAAAATGGGGAAAGTCCCAGGGATTGATGGAGTGTGTGGTGAAATGCTGAAACACGGAGAAGAGATAGTAGTAGAATGGATGTGGAAGGTGTGAAGAATGGCCTGGGAGGAAGGTAAAGTCCTGGAAGATTGGAAGTCATTTCGTTTCGTTTCGTTTTTGAAGGCTCCAACATGCTTGCATGTGTCGTCCTTGGTCACCTAATGGCAGCTCTCCACACTGCTCGATCCCTGGCAGCCTCCCTGTTCGGTCTCTTAACCCTTAAGTCACACTTAATGACTTCGTCCCATGTCTTTCTCGGTCTACCCCTCCCAACCCCTCCCCCAATATTAACACCTCTCACCCTCTGAAGTCAGGTATAATTATTCCTCTGTAAAAAGGGAAAGTGGAAAAAGAAGTGTGTGGTAATCATAGGGGTACTTGTCTTCTTAGTGTAATAGGAAAAGTATATGGTAGGATACTTATTGACAGAGTTAAGGAAATAAAGATGAATTAGTTGGAGAAGAGCAGTGAGGTTTTAGGAAGAGAAGAGGTTGTGTAGATCAGATATCATTCTTAGATCTTTAGTTGAAAATTTTCTAGAGAGGGGAAAGAAGCTGTATGCAGCCTTCATGGATTTGGAAAAAGCATATGACAGGGTGGATAGACAAGGATTGTGGAAAGTATTAAGAATATATGGAGTAGATGGGAAGTTGCTGAAGGCAGTGAAGAGTATGTATGAGGGTGCTGAGGCTGCAGTGCTTGTGAATGGCGAACTGAGTGAATTTTTCCATCTGAAGGATGGATTGAAACAAGGATGTGTCATGTCTCCATGGTTGTTCAATCTGTATATGGATGGGGTTATAAAAGAGATACAAGGTTGGGTAATGAATGTTGGCCCTATTGAGAGGGGGCAGTGTTTGGAAACACCCTGTACTATTGTTTGCAGATGATACTGTGTTGTTGAGTGAAGATGAAGGGGAGCTGCAAGGCTTGGTATATGAGTTTAGGAGATTGTGTAAGAAATGGAATCTAAAGGTGAATGTAGGGAAGAGTAAAGTGCTGGTCTTTGAGAGAAGTGAAGTCAGTGAATGTACAGAGAGATTGGATGGGGAGGATATGGAGAATGTGAGTGCATTTAAGTACTTGGGTAGTGTGATGAGTAAGGATGGAAGTCTGGAGGGTGAAGTGCTTGAAAGGGTGCAGCAGGGAAGAAAGGTTGCTGGTTCCTTGAAAGCTGTGATAAGAAACAGGGAAGTCAGCATGGAAGTGAAAAAGCTGTGACATGACAATATTGTGATACCAACTCTAACATGAGGAAGTGAAGCTTGGACCCTGTTGGAGGGACAGAAGTCATGAATGAGAGCAGTGGAAATGAGTTATTTGAGAGCATGTGGAGTCACATTGGGAGACAAACTGACAAATGAGGAAGTGAAAGAGCATTGTGGTGTGGATGTGATAGGAAGCGTTAGGAGAAACACATTAAGGTGGTTTGGGCATGTGGAGAGGATGGAGAGTGAGAGATTGACAAGGAGAGTGTATGTGAGAGAGGTGGAGGGGGGGAGAGGGAGGGGGAGGCTGAGGATGAGATGAAGGGATGGAATGAAGAGGTATATGAGAGAGGGGGGTGTGAGCTGGGAGCAGGGCAGTGAAATGGCTGGGGACAGAGCAACATGGAGGTGATTTGTTTGTGGCCACCCTGTATGGGATTAAGGCTGGCAATAGACAGATAGTTTATTTATTCATCAGGCTGAAATGCCAATTTTCCAAAATATGTAGTACTGTACCTGCTAACGTATATGAAAAAAGTTGTGATATTTTGGAACACATGTAGGACTTATATTGAGAACTGGCTGTCACCAATGCCAGCATGCAACTCACCTTAATACCCTTCCACATCACCATGAAGACAGAGAATACTGCCACAAGCACCACATAGCCATACTGGTCAGGTATATCAACAGATGCCATCTTGAAGGATCAAAAACTTTATACTTCTCTGTAAGAATACAAGAAAAATAATTTACATGTACCAGATGGTACAAACTTGGCATAAGGCTAATACTGCTGTACTTCAAATGACACAGGGTATCATATGGCTGAAGTGAACAGCTACAGACACAAATACACTGAATATCTCATAATTACAGACTGTAGCAAAGCTCAGAAATCCTTGGGTTAGATAAGGTTTGGTTAGGTCAGGTTGTCATCAGGTCAGGTCAGGTCAGGTTAGGTTAGGTCAGGTCAGGTAAGGTTAGGTGTATATATATACAGTAAATGACTTCTGCTGAAGGTGTGTGACAAGACCCACCACCTCCTTTGGTTATATATATACTTTGTATACCTTTACAATAATAAACATTTCTTTCAATTTCCTCATCAAAATTATGTGACGAAAGAAATGGAGTGAAAAAGGTGCATGGCAGAAAAATGATCGTCAGTTAAACATTTACTTTATCATGTCACACACTGAAGCACTGTACAAAGGAATGGATTACACTCACCTTTAAAGAACCATTAGTATGAGTTAACATTCGTACAGACTAACCCTGGAAATATTGTCAAGTCACAGTGAACGAGCATGTCCGTCACGGTAATATAAGTGGTCTGAAATCAAAATGATTTGCAGAACTTCCAAATGAAACTTAAGTTTTATCAGACTCTAACCAACTGAGGCTGAAAATAATACCTGCAAGTTAAAAGCCTCCTGAGCGTCGATAAAATTCCTACTTCGTCCTTATCAAATTTTCGTTCACCGTTTGTTATTAGATTGTTCGTCTACGGCTATTATTAACGATTCCTGCACTTCTTATTAATAAATATAAGTGACACTAAAGCTTAGAAATTAAGCAATTATAAAACATAAGACAAATTTTCCATATAGTTCAATAAAATGACAGCTGATGAAGTCACCCCCCTCCAACCAACCGAACCGGAAAAGCCACCGGGGCGCGCCCTCTTTTCAAACATCATATGATCATTCACACATTTTCACTCTTCTCGAACACTATATCTTCATTAAATCAAGTTATTGTTTGTTTTCTATGAGTGAGGGATGAATGAAGAACAAATACCTTTGAACGAAGCGCTGAATATGCGTTATCTCCTACCTTTCCCAGCTGACTGAACCTAAAGACTGCTTGGGCCTTGGGAGTTGGGAGAGCCTCTTGAAGCTTATCAGTGACCACATCTACGGTTACTGCCATTTTGTTGTAAAACATCATTAAAAGGATTTGTTAATGCATTCTACATAAGACACTGTGCATCGAAAAGTGCTGAGAATAACGCTTTAAAATTACAGGTGTCTGAAAGAATGGTCAATAATCAGCCTAATAATGTTGCTTCTAATATCCTTGAGATTTTGAAAGTTAAGATGACTAAGAGAATAAGTTAAGTTACCAGACGAGGCTGAATAAGCTCTATTACAACAAAATGTGCTCTGGTAATTAATTCATGTAAGTGCACCATATTCGTATTAAAAACTTGCAAAACCATTATGAGTTATTTAGTAGATATCATGCCACCACATCGATTTTTCCATGTCGCGGGGTGTAATGATGACTTTGCATTCCGACAGAACGGCAGATCATGCACTTCATTTTCTTTTTTCTTTTTTCTTTTTTTTTTGGGGGGGGAGGCTAACTTGTTAGTGGTGTGACACGTTTACCACAGTTATATAACGAGATGCATAAACCATACTCGTCTACTTTGACTTGGCCTAAAACTCCCTTTCCCCATCTTCAGTGCTGAGTTTTAACATTAACACCAGATGAAGTTAGTCATGAAGAAGTGCTACGGCAAGAACGCAGAACTGTGGTATTGTCTAATTGTTTTGCCACGTAGCTACAGGTAAGTGAGTATAATATTGAGTGTTCGTAATCGCACTTCCCGATAAATATTTACGATTCAGCATTTCACCCAGTTATCTAGTGCAAGGTCTTCTTTTACAGTTTCATTGAAATTATATGGTTACCTTTCTCACAAGTTACAACTACATCACCTTGCCCTATGACCTTGATCTTTATACCATTGTTCTAGGGAATATTGGATTTCGTCATGGGCTGCCCCACAACCTATCCATAAAAGTTGCTTATTATTTTTAAATCCAATGTTAGGTAGACTTGATGGAAGGGTTGAGGTTCATCCAGTTGGGAAACAAATTTCCAGATTAATAGCTCAAAGGTCAAGGTCACAGGGTCCCCGCGAGCTCCGGTCTCTCCACCTGAACAGGGGCACCGACATAGTAAGTTTCACATCACCCCGTTATTTGGTTAGGTTAATGGTTACCACCCATATGCATATGCATATATGTGTAAAAAGTTTCATAGGTTACAGGAAACCATTAGACTTGACGCTGGTAGTAGTCGTGCCACTTGAAAGAGAAAAGAGTAATAAAAAGTGATCGGAAGGCTGGCAGAAGTAAGAAGAGATGAAAGCTGACACAGAAAAAGAATGATGAAGTCGAAAGAAGACGTATACATGAAGTGAGTAAATGTTAGCCGCCATCGTCTACCACCTACCACCTCAAGCTAGGGTAAAAGAAGCGTAATTCCTTTTTATGGCCACTATTAAAACAGGGTGAAAATTTGTGGACAAACACTTATTTTATGACAATCATTTAGCCTGCATCCCTCGCCAAGCCAACGTGTTGTTAGCAACGACACAGAGAGGTCATATTTGTCTGCTCACACTTCATCAAATTTGAGGGTCTTCTTTACACCGCAGTCTCAGTCTAGTCGCCAGTGACAATAACAACACCATACATACATAAAGTAATAGTCAATTAATATTAATCAGTATACTATACCCATTTTACCATGACTTGGCCAAGATTTTCGTTCTTGTGTAGCCTGTCTGATGTCGCTCAGTGATAGAATGAGCTTTATGAGCTTTCCTCAGCACTTCCTTCATGCCCAATCGTTTCTTATAACGAAGCGCTTGCCTTTAGCAGAGACGACCGTGGTCTCGATACTTTATCACATTACAACAATACAGTGTAGCAAAGATGAGATACAGTATTGAAAGTGAGACAAGTGCAAAAGTAGTCAAATGAAAATAAAGCATGTAAATAATAAAGAAAAACACAAAAGAAGCATCCAAGAACGAGCAATCCGTTACACGACCAACAAGCGGCATCAGTTGCCATGACTACGTCACAGCTGTTCCAACAGGTGGGTGGCGAGTTGAGGCGGAAGTTCCCGCTGACGAAGGGATTACAGACAAGTCATGTCGTTCAGAAGACTGACTACACTGTCTTTAGATGAAGAACTAAAGGAAAAAATATCAAGAACATCGCTGAAAACAGTCAAGGTAAGTCGTATGTCGGAGGCAATATTAACTTTTTTGTGCAGTAACTTGGCCACCTCTGATCAAATTTTCATGTAGTTATTTTTCTTTTCCCGGATTATTTTCAGTGGGACTATAAGCTAGTAGAGAATAGTAATGACAAATTTCCATCATCTGTTGCCCCAGATAGAGGGCAAGGCTTGAAGTTAACCTGATGAAAATTTGAGCTAAAGTAATACAACTACTACATCTACCGCTGTATCACTTCTACTACATCCCTCCTTATGAAGTATGACATGATCTGTTACACTGATGATAGAGCACAGCCATGAGGCACTGACTGTACATACAAAGCAGATATTGTGTAGTAGTAATGTAATGTAACAGTTGAGTATCAGTATGTTGGCTACATTTCTATACCCCAGGATGTTGTGTCCTTGTCCCCTCTGGAAGTGATGAACCTCCTGCGCCTGAGTGCTGACCAGTGCAAGACTTTCATGGATCAGGCGTTTACTTTCTGTCTCCCACGTTACAGTACTGTGAGTTATTCTACCATTTGTGCCTTATGTTTTGTACACTGCATCCACTATATAGCATCAGATTTTAGGTTAGGATATTGATACAAACCATCTCTCTGCTCAATCTGTCACAGAGAAGGAAAGTTGTTGCTTTCAGTTGGAGAAACTGTTAGTGAGACTTTCTGTTTTGGTATTCCATTGTGGTGTGCTGTTGTGTTCCATTGTACTAGTTGACTGTGTACAGTACTGTATTTCCGGTAGCTATTGTTTTACAGTTGGGATGCATTGCTGCAAACACACTCATAAAAATACTTGAGAGTTAAACAGTTTATAACTTTAGCTCAGTGGGGATATTTTTGGAGCATTTGCCAAGCCCTGGCTAGGTACTAGTTGTAAGATGTGGAGATTCAGGATTAAAATGTCTTCAAGTGTAAAAGGTAATGCGGTACAGTATTGAATGTATGTGGTTGCATTTGTGATTCTCACTTTTTGTTCCCCGACAGGCATATGAGCTGAATAAGGTTGAGGAGCGCAGCAAGATTTCTCTGGGAAACAGTGAACTAAACACACTACTGAGAGGAGGCCTGTATGCTGGTGCTGTCACAGAGCTTGTTGGTAGGCTCACAAGTTGTTGTACAGATGTGTACTAGTTACACAAGTGTATGGTTGGTATAGCATTGATAGTATTCTCACAGATGTTTCTTAACCTGCCGAGTCCCACCGACATACGATGCACGTCGCTACTTTTTTCTGTGGACAGACCCAGTGACGTGCATCGTACGTCACTCAGTTGCAAGGCCCTTTGTGTGCACATTTTTCAACATTCGCTGGTGATTTTGGGTAGGCATATGTGGGAGACCTTCCTCTACCTGCTGTCAAGCGGGGATACTGCCTGGCTGCACCTAACCCCCCCTTCCCCCCTCCCCCCCACACTGGGGAATTCACCTGTTAGCTGTAACCTGGCCAGTAAAGGTATGTGGCCCCACGGTCTCTCCAATGACGAAATTCACGGTGGAAGTGATTCCTAAGGTGGAGGACAAAGAAACAAAGAAGCTAGAGGTAGAAACAAACAAAAGTGATGAGGTGGTAATGTCGTAAAGGAAGGTGCCATATACTGGGGTTTTGGGTGAGTGAACAATGCTTATAAACGCCTACATTATCGTGTGAAAACCAGTACTGTATAGACTTGTACTACACATAAATTCGTACCAAATAAATGAAATAAATACGTAATTTAAAGTGGCTTGAATTAGTTAACCCTTCCATAGTTCGTTTCCTTTAGCCAGGTACCCTGAAAAAGAAGGAAAACGTAAGGTTGAGTGACACCTGTATCAACATTTCTAACTTCAGGATTGTGATTTCTCTGTGAATTTTCAATGTTTCTCACCAAAAGCGAAGGTTTCAGCCAAAAAACAAAAAGTCGAAAATTGGTCAGGACCTGGGGGTAGGCTGGGTAAAAAACCGGTTGGGACTGGATGGGTTAAACAGTCATGCATGAATGATGACCCCTTCCCTGTGTTAACAACTTTTCTGTATATTATTCTGTTTGCTACTTAGTAAGGTTCTGTTTGGAAAGATCTGGACAGACAGGAGTAAAATGAAATTCAGCTTTGGATAAGGAAGGATTTCCCTCTGACATGTGAAATTGTCTAGCATGATCCCTAGTGAAACACATAAGCTATCAGCTGTCACCAGCCATCACAGTCAAAAGTTTGCTGATACTTACCTGTCAGTTGTGGTGATGTAAGGTATCAACATCATAGGAAGAGTAGATAGCAGTATGAGGAACACAAAAGAAGAGTATAAGGAAGGATACTTACCAACACTCGTGGAGGGATGAGTAATGATCATAAATACTGTATAGTGGTGGCAGGGGATTTTGGTGAACTTTTGCTTTTGATTGTTGTGATAAATTCAATTCACTTGCTTTGTGAGGACCTTATTAAACTTGCCAACAGGTCCTGCAGGAGTCGGCAAAACCCAGTGGTGTCTTTATATTGCCATCATGGCAGTTGTGAACAGAGCCACCACTGGGGGCTCCACCTCAGCCATCTACATTGACACAGAAGCAGCTTTCAAACCAGAACGGTAGGCATGGAACAGACAGTACTTATCATTACACTCTTTTAACTAAAAACTTTCATCTCTTACTCCTGACAGTAGATTGACAGTCGAATACAATGCTAGTCATGAAGGGGTGCAATGGAAAGGATGTAGAATAGTAGCAATGGCTTTTTCTGAGTTATATGAAATAATCTGAAAATGGGTGAAAATCAGGGTTGGGTTAAAGTGAAAGAACTGCAGTCACAAGTATGTGCTTAAGTATCACAACTTTTCCATACAATTGCTTTCATACTGTAAACTGGGGGAATGGCAAATCAGCTTTATAGGTTCCATAGCTGTAATGGGGTGTATAAAAGCCCGCGTTGCCTTCAGTCAAAGTGGGGGTTCTCTCTTTGGCTCAGTGGTAACGTGCGTACGTGTGAAGCGATGGGGCCTGAGATTGAATCTTGGCCAGGTCCGTAATTAATTTGTTAAGTTTCATTGGTTCTCTCTTTGGCTCAGTGGTAACGTGCAAGCATGTGAAGCGATGGGGCCTGAGATCGATTCTTGGCCAGGTCCGTAATTAATTTGTTAAGTTTCATTTCAGTTATTACATTGGTTGGCAGCAGTGTGGGATGTGAGGCAGTGCTTGGTTGGCAATTTGATGTTGTTCCTTGGTTAGCTGGCAGCGTCCCTGTCCTTATGTCCCAGGGATGTGCTGTTTGGTGTGGTCCGCAGCCTTCCCGAGGTGGCCTCCGATGCTACGCTACCTTCTGTGTTCGGAACTCACCAAATTAATCACCAATGAGAGAAAAGAGGGATGTAATGGGGTGTATAAAAGCCCGCATTGTCTGGAGGCAAAGTGGGGATCCTCTCTTTGACTCAATTCATGGGACATGACTGGTATATGAGTGATCATGTAGCTCATTTCATTGGGTATGCTGCTAATAGTTTTTGCACTTTTGTACTTTCTCTTTCTTATTTCCAGATCCTGCCATGCCTCAGCTGTAGGTGGGAAAAAGGGTCATGGTGATGATGATGTTGCTGTAATTTTGCTAGCCTAAAAAACATGAAAATTGACATGCCATTTTAGATATCAAATTAGTGTTACCGTACTTATTGATTTGATATGTTTTTTTCAGAATTGTGGAAATTATAAGCAGCAAATACCCACATCTAAGTAACGACATAGCACAGTACATCTCCAAGATATATGTCTACCAACCAAACTCAGTCGACTCTTTATCAGAACTGTAAGTCATGATCATGTCTGTCATTAGTGTTAAAAGCTTTTATGTTACAATGTATTAGTGATTAACCCCTTAACCGCGGGGTTCTTGGGGGTGTGCCGTGCCCATCCTGCGGGGCAAATCCGCGCTCCGACTGACTTTTTAAAAATATTTACCAAGAATCAGTTATTAGTCCTAGAATATTATAATTTCATATGCCTATGGCACATACCTTCAGCTTTCTCCTGGGATGTTTTTTTTAGCACTCGTCAACTACCATAGGACTGGTGGAGACTTCTGAAGTTTGGTAACTAAGTCTCCACTTTACACTTTCCGACATCCCATAATATGATTACCACTGCCTGATATTGACACTAGAAACACTATTCAATGATTTCCAAGTAGTTTGGAACCCATACTCAAAAAAAAAAAAACACTGTGAAAGCAATGTAAAATACGAGCGCGTACGAGCCTCTCACTCACGCTAATTCGCCGCCCGCATTGTCTTTTCTTATATA
>JAGKTI010005958.1:28094-42646 GCA_018397915.1 Birgus latro
AAACACTGTGAAAGCAATGTAAAATACGAGCGCGTACGAGCCTCTCACTCGCGCTAATTCGCCGCTCGCATTGTCTTTTCTTATATATATACACACTCACACTTTATTATTTCTAGTACAGTGCTTCCTCCAATTTTGCGAGAATATGGTTGACAAAAAACCTCGCAAAATCGAAATTCGCAAAGTTGAAACAGTTAAATATATGCAATAAAAGTAAATTGGTTGACATCACCCCAAGGTAAGCACTTTTTCCCACTCTTTCTCTCGACTCTACCTCTTAATTTTATGATGATAAAGGAAACAAACATGCACTGATGTATTGTACAGTAATATTATTATGAAAACATCATAGGTAAGAAACATAAAAAAGAAAAAAATGCATATTTACACTGATGTGAAGACTGGCGTGGTCTACGGGACTGGTGGCGGGGCAAGGCTTAGGTGCGACTACTGTGGTGTAAACAAACGTGACAGGGCGGCAGAACACCGAACTAGGAGGCACAGTACGCCCAGCGAACCACGACGTCACTACTCCGCTTGGCAAAGTAGTGCGGGAAGACGATTTTCCCACCACTCGACCTCGCAAAGTGTGTGATCGCTCGCAAAGTTCATAAATGTTAAAAAATAAATGACTTGGAACTACCTCGCAAAATTGGTGATTCGCAAAGTTAAAGTTCGCAAAGTTGAAGGATGTACTGTACTTTATTACACTTTATATATCTACAGTCCTTTACCGCTTCCCACACAATGTTTAGTAGGGGTAGAGGTCACAGGGCCTTTTATAATGGGCGCAAAAGCGGCAGAAATGGAGGCAGTGAACTGAGATATACGTATCTCGGTAGCCAAGAGTTGAAAATGTCAGCTGCTAGTGTATATGCTAAGAAATAAGTCGTAGGAAATCTAGACGATACTGTACATAATAAGTTGGGTAGTTCCAGGTGAATATAAATATCACTCAGGCTTCTCCCTTCCTTTCTTATATACATTTATATTACGAGAATAGCTCATACGGCATATTTCATGGGGAAATTAGCGAACGAGTGCAGGTTGGATGTTGCCAGGTGATAATTATCCAATTCCAGGTGTATGGCTCTATCAATTACCTTATTTTTATATATATATATATATATATTGTATAAGAATAGGGCATAGGGCTCATTTCAGTGGATGAAATCGGTGGAAAAATCCGGGGAAGATTTACGTAGCGCAGAGCGGTGAGCAGACGACACGAGAGGGTAATGCCAACAGTGGATGGGAGTACTGATGACATTAGCAGCTCTGACTATTGTTGGACATTGGCAGTGCTGATAGATGATACAAGTCACCACCTGAAAGCACGAGCGAATTCAAAACAACACAAAATCACAAAAGTGACGCCCTGTGGTATGATCCATTGCGCCCAAGCATTACGGAAGTGACGACCCGTGGTTAAGGGGTTAAGGAAGTTATTGTTAGTGTCAGTCTGGTCAGAGGACACACTGAGTCCTGCACTCATGTTGAGGGATCCAATCAATATATTCTCACTTTTGCTTTCACGTTTTACACCTATGCTGCTGATTCTTCTTGCTATCTACTGCCAGATGCCTTAATCCTGTAAGGGGTGACCACAAACAAATCGCATCCTCATTGCCCTGTTCCCCGCCATTTCACTGCCCTCCTTCCAGCTTGCACCCCCCTCTTTCAAATACCTTTCCACTCCATCCCACCATCTCATCCTCAGCCTCCCCCTCCTTCTAACCCCCTCCATTCATTCACATACACTTATTAGTCTCTTGCTCTCCATCCTCTTCATATGGCCAAACCACCTCATTGTATTTCTCCTAACGCTTTCTGTCACATCCACATCCACACCACAATGCTCTTTCATTTCTTCATTTGTCAGTCTGTCTCTCCATGTAACTCCACATGCTCCTCTCAGATAACTCATTTCCAGTGCTCTCACTCTTAACGTGTGTTCCTCCATCAAGGTCCAAGCTTCACTTCCTTACATTAGAGTTGGTATCACAATACTATCATGCAACAACTTTTTTACTTCCATGCTCACTTCCCTATTTCTTATCACCTTATTCAAAGAACCAGCAACTTTTCATCCTTGTTGTACCCTGTAGAGCACTTCATCCTCCAAACTTCCATCCTTACTCTTCACATTACCCAAGTACTTAAATGCACTCACATTTTACATTTCCTCATCATCCAGCCTCACTGTACATTCAGTGACATCATTCCTTTCGAAGACCCTAACATTACTCTTCCCAACTTTCACCTTTAGATTTTGTTCTTACACACTCTTCCAGACTCATTCACCAAGCCTTGCAGTTCCCCTTCGTCTTCAGTTAACAATTCGGTATCATCTGCAGACAGCAGTATAGGAAGTTTCCAAATACTGCCTTCTTTCATTAGGGCCACTCCAACATCCTCTGCCCTACCCTGTATCTCCTTTATAACCCCATCTGTATACAGATTGGGCAGCCATGGAGACATGACACATCCCTGTTTCAGTTCAACATTCAGATGGAAAAATTCACTCAGTTCATGATCCACACAAACTGCAGCCTTAGCACCCTCATACATACTCATCACAGCTTTCAACAACTTCCCATTTACACCATGTATTCTTAATACTTTCCACATTCCTTGTCTATCCACCCTGTCATATGCATTCTCCAGGTCCATGAAGACCACATACAACTTCTTTCCCTTCTCTAAAAACTTTTCCACTAAAGACCTAAGAATGAATATCTGATCTACACAACCTCTTCCCTTCCTAAAACCACCATTTTCTTCTCCAACTTATTCCTGTGTTATTTCCCTAACTCCATCAATAAGTATCGTACCATATACTTTTCCTATTACTCAAAGAAGACAAATGCCCCTATAACTACCACACACTTTTTTTTCCCCTTTTCCTTTGCACAGGGGAATAATTATACCTGACTTCCAATCCTCAGGGACTCTGCCTTCCTCCCAGGCCAGTCTGCACAGCTTCCATATCCATTCTAGGAGATTTCAATGTTCACCACCACCTTTGGCTCTCCTCTCCTTTCACTGATCCACCTGGTGAACAAGCCTACATCTTTTCTATCCTTAATGACCTAGAGCAGCTTGTACAGCACCCTACCCGTATCCCTGACAGCCTTGGAGAGAGTTCCAACATACTTGACCTTTTCCTAACAACTAATCCTTCTGCTTACACTGTTNGTGCTAAGCCGATTCCGAACTTTCTTTACCCCTGCACAGTTGTTGACCTTGTACACGGGTTTTATTCGCCCGTGTATGGAGTACAACTCTCATGTGTGGGGAGGCTCCCCACATGCAGCTCTTCTCAATAGGGTGGAGTCAAAGGCTTTTCGTCTCATTAACTCTCCTCCTCTTACTGATTCCCTTCAACCTTTGTCTCTTCGCCGCACTGTTGCATCTTTATCTCTCTTCTATCGCTACTTCAATGGTCACTGTTCCTCTGAACTGTCTGCTTGCATCCCTCCACCTCTACGACGGGCACGTAGTACCCGTCTAGCAACAAACTCTCATCCCTTTTCTGTCCAACTCTCTAATGCAAGAGTTAACCGTTACTCCCAGTCCTTCATTTATGCAACTGGTCAACTCTGGAACTGTCTTCCTCTGTCTGTATTTCCTACTTCCTATGATCTCCAGTCTTTCAAACGCAGTGTGTCCAGGCATCTCGAATTGAACGGATCTTGAATTTGGCTCTCTTTTGTACTGTTTTTGCTTTTTCTTGGAAGGAACAGTATGCAGGCCTGTGGCCTTTGGTTCCTTCTTCCTTGTATAAAAAAAAAAAAAAAAATCTACTACTATCTCTCCCCCATGCACCATCATTTCACCACACACTCCATCAATTCCCGGGGCTTTCCCCATTTTGACTTTTTTCATTGCTTCCATTACTTCCATCCTACTGATCTCTTCCTCCCTTCTCACCTTCTTCTTTCCAGCCATTTGCCAGCCACTTATATTCTTGCTACCTATATCTGAGCTTGTATTTAGGAAAGACCTCTTGTTAGGAAGGGGTTAATGAAGGCTATATCTAACCCCTCCAAGTTTCTCTGGTTGAATAAAGTTGTGTGGAGATTGCCAGAATAAAATATACAGTATATCATCAGATTGTAGAGGTTTATGGGGCAGTAAAGGATTGAATGATAGGTGCATAACATGCTGAAATGGTAAAGAGCACTCTTCAGCAAACATACGTAAAATATGAGTAAAATAACACTACTGATTTTGCTACAATAATTACAGAACAAACATCCTTCACTTAATAATGGACCTGTTAATATTTCATAAGTGCCTCTTGGTTTGGCATTTTTTAAGTAAAAAAAAGGGGGGGGGAGTAAGAAATAGGATAATTAATCTTCCTGGAGATGTAGGGTGAAAATTGAAAATGAGTGATATGTGCATAAATTAACATTTCCCCTTATTCATTCCAGCCTGGATTCAATGCAGGTGGTAGCAGTGGAGCGAGACACCAGTGTGCTTATTGTGGACTCCATAGCATCTTTGGCACGGAAGGAGATTACCGCTGGCTCTGCAGGGTCTAATATGGCAAGAACCTACCAATTAGCTTCTTGGGCTGCAAAGCTGAAATCTGTTGCTGAGCAGCTAAATATATGCGTAAGTTTTATTTATGTATTTATTTTATTTTTGTTTTTTTACCTACCAATCTTCTACAGGTGGAAATGTTCTAGCAGGCCCGGGTTTTTCAGTGGCTCACAGTTTACCCAGAGCATTCCCCCCCTTTCCCCCCCCTCTACACTTGTTACACCACCCATTTTTACCTTACCAGCTCAAGCCTTCTTATCCCTAATCAGTCCCATTCAATCTGTGTCCCATCAGACTTTCTGAGTGCTCATTCTATCTCTTCAAATTTTCTAAATGTCCCTCTAAATCTGGCCAGATTTTTTTTTTTCATGACCCTGTCTGAAATTTTTTTTTCTTAATATTAAAATAATACCATAAATCATTGTTGGTGTAACTGGAAATTATAACCTATCTGTACTCTAACTTAGCCAAGTTCCATGTCTTCATTTCAAATGTTAAGTAGCAGCAAAAGATTAAAACTAGAATATGATACTTGTTCAGAGGTGCTATAGAAAGGGTGTAGAGCCTTGCCACCACTGTATTTTTCCGCCATTCTGTACATGAAGTTAAGCTGCTACAGGACAAAAATCTTGGCCAAGTTAAGATAAATGAACTATGGTGCACTTGTTATCAGTTGTACTTGTGTCTTTTACTAGGTGGTTGTTACAAATCAGGTGACCACCAGATTTACTCAGGAGCTTTCCATCACAGAGGAGACCACAGAGAGTTGTGATGACCAGGAGGAAAGAACAGGTACAAAAAAGTTACTCATTACTGTAAAGAGATTCATTGCTATCCTTATTCATTTGAAACAGTAAGCTGCCATTCAGGAACATTTTTCATATAATGAGCTGTAGTATAAAATTCTGGACATACGACATAAAGGATATTAAAGTACAACAAAAGAAAACCACAAGGAATTAACCAGTAAACAAGAATATATCAGTAGGATTTTTTTTTTTTTAGTACAGGCTCTCTGCAGTCTTGTTTTGTAAATATAAAGGGTGTGGTGTGAAAGTACCGTACCTGCAAATGTATTTTACAAGAAATGCTTAAATTTTCCTCTTTTACCTCTGACCAGGGACAAGAGATAAAGGTTTCTCTCAGTGTGTGACCCCAGCTTTGGGAAACACTTGGACCCACTGTGTTAACACTCGTTTCATACTGCAGTACACAGACTCATCAGCAAGACAGGTAAAATTCTGTAGGGAAGAGTTAGCAATATCAATATTCAAAAATGTTCTTTGGGAAAATACACCAGTTCCATTCTGTCTTGGAACCTGAGGAGAGGCTGAGTCATCTTGGAACTGTTGTACTGTATCATCCTGATAATTGTTCATCATCATAATCATCATCGCCCAGACCTTTCCCACCCCACAGTGGGGCAAGGTAGGGTCCAGAGAGCCAGAGAAAATTTGATAAAATGAGATACTAACCAAAGTTTTCCCTGTTGAATGAGCCAAACTCTCATTCCCTCATCATTCAAATCCCCAAAATCCTGGCTTCACCTGATAGATAAAAACACATTCCCCAGGTAGCTTTGCATTCACTTGTGAGACAGACTTAGTTTGACGACTGTCAAGTTTAAAATAGGCCCCAAATACTGGTCATAATACTCTCTGCTTAAAATCCAACCACCCGAATAATTTATGGCACTAATACCAAAACACACAAAATACTCCACCCTTTGAAGCTGACTAAAGATGTATGAAGATGAACTTATTCCATCCATCCATCATTCAGTACTGTACGTTATTGACCCTTCAGAAGCATGGAGACCCAGAGCTACTCAAGCTAGACACATACAGTATTTATTCAGCATATTACAAAATTACTAAGCTGTGCCATACGAGTATATTTCCTTAAACTAGTTTCACGAGGTGTACTGTTGATAGTTATCCTATTTTTGTACTTCTTTGTTTCTGTCTCATTAAATCCTTAGTTGGGGAGAGTCTTCATGATGACAGTGATTTAAATATGCCTAATTTTCGTCCATAAACTTTTAAAGAGGTGTGGGGAAGTCTTAGCCTTACTGCTTGGCATTTATGGTATTGAGTTTTGCATAACTTATAGCACATACGAGGGGATATATATACAGTCATGGACAAAGTTAGCCTTAGATTTTACTTCTTCAACTTCTCATTTTCCAGTGCTGAAAAAAGTTTGGTATGTTTCTCTGCCCTTAGATGATTCTTTGACATGATGTGTCAGAGAGGGAAATGTCAGATGCTTACTTGTGTCAAGTAAACAAGGTGAAATATTAGGTGGACATTTGTCACTGGCTGTTCCTGAGACTTCCTGTGTTTTGCTTCACATCATCAAAGATATTATAGAGCCATCTTCCTGCACTCCCTACCTCATACAAAAATATCTTTACACATTTATTGACCAGTATGTATTTATCTAGCCTGCACCATTAAGATTATTAACTCATGGAGATGAAGTAAGGACCAAATGGAAAGAATATTTTGAAAGCCTGATGAATGGGACTAGAGAGAGCAGAGCAACTGTACACATGATTGCTTCGGGGATGTGCAAAGGAATGCAGTGCCAGGAGACAGACACTCACACAGGTGAAGAGTGCTGTAAAGAGGCTGAAAAATGGGAAAGCAGCTGGGGTTGATGAGGTGTATGCAGAGATGATTAAGTGTGGTGCAGAGAGTGGAATGAAGTGCTTGTTGGAGATATGTAAGAATGCATGGATGAATGAAACTGTGCCAGCAGAGTGGAAAAAGGCTGTGATTGTACCCCTGTACCAAAAATAAAGGTGAACAAAGTGAGTGCATAAAGTTTACTGAGTGTGGTAGGGAAGGTATATGGAAGAATTATTATAGAGAAAGTAAGAGAGATATCAGAAGTCCTAGTGAGTGATGAACAGGGTGGCTTTAGGAGTGGCAGAGGATGTGTAGATCAAATATTTGCTGTGAGACAGCAGAGAAGGCTTGTGAAAAGGACCGTAAGGTGTTTATGGCATTATGGATCTGGAAAAAGCATACAACAAAGTGGACAGAGAAGGACTGTGGAAAGTTTTGCACATGTATGGTGTAGATAGTAAGGTGCTAGGTGCCGTCAAGAGTTTTTATGATGGTAGTGAAGCATACGTAAGGGTTATTGGGCATTTAAGTGAATGGCTCACGATCGGAGTGGGCGTGCGACAAGGTTGTGTGATGTCCCCATGGTTGTTCAATATATATATGGATGGGGTGATGAGAGAAGTAAAAACATGAGTAATGGAGAGGGGGATGGCATTGGTAATGAATGGTGATGGGTGGAGTATCTCAAATTTGTTGTATGCTGATGATGCAGTACTGCTTGCAAATACCTGACAAGAACTTGGTAGGCTAGTGCAGGGTTTTGCTGATGTCTGTGACCATCATGCCTTGAAAGTAAATGTAGATAAGAGTAAAGTGATGGTTATTGAGAGAGAAGGTGACTACCGATGCAATGTTACAATGAATGGAGAGAGACTGGAATTGGTGAGAGAGTTCAAATACCTGGGTACAGTGATAGAAAAGAGAGGAAAATGTGTGAAAGAAGTGGAAAGTAGAGTGACACAAGGAAGAAAAGTAGCTGGTGCAATGAAGGCCTTGACAAGAAACAGAGGCTTGAGTGTTGCAGCTGCATGAGGCTTACACAATGGAGTGTTAGTGCCAACTTTAACATATGGATGTGAAACTATGGTGCGGCATGAAAATGAAATATCGTGAGTAAGAGCAGTGGAGATGGGACCGCTGAGGAATGTATGTGGAGTACAGAGGATGGATAGGATACAAAATAATATGATGTGTGAAAGATGTGGAGTGAGGAAGTCGGTGGACACCAGAATCGAAGAGAGTGTACTGAGATGGTATGCTCATGTGGAGAGAATGGATAACAATAGAGTGGTGAAAAAGGTATATCTGAGTGAATCTGAGGGAGGGAGGAGGGGAGGTAGGCCAAGAAGAAGGTGGAGAGATATGGTGGATGAATGTGTGACAAAGAGAGGTTTGGAAGAGGGTGGGGCTAGGGAACTGACAAGTGATCGAGCTGGCTGGATGAATGTTGTGAGGAGAAGTGCGTGATCAGGGATTTGGCACCCCTTTTAACATGGCAACGTCCGGATTGACTCTATTGGATACGTTTATGTGAAGCTACAGAACGTGGTGAACGTTTTTGGCGTATCCGATAGAGCCAGGATTCCGGAGGCTTGAATGATGAGTGAATGGAAGCGTGGCCTCTTGGATTTGGGCAAATTTAGGCTGTCTGGACATTGCTACTCCTTACCTTGCCCTAGGATGGGAATGGAGGTCTGGATGATGATGAAGATGATCCACCATTAAGAACCAGCTTTAAGATTATTCCTTTCCAAATTGTGATATTTAACTAAGTCAACCTTAGTTCAAACAGCAAATAATGCTCTTTTTTTTATTTCAGCCCCAAATGCAATCAGTCTTTGCATTCATATTGGTGGTTGGTCTTCTTTTCTATTGAGCCTCCTGTTACCCATTTTTGTGAATATAGATAATCAAATTAATGTTGCTGAAAAATACACAGAAAGCTAGTCCTGACAACAAGGTATTACTTTCCTTACAATACCCAAACTTAGGAGACATATACAGTTGACTCAGACTCATGCAGTGACCTTTGTTAAGTAGTGCCCTTACTTGATTCACCATAAACAAAAAGTTTCTCATGATTTTATCATAAACTGTTATATTTCCAATACTACTGACTTCTTGGGAACAAGTAGCACAACCTTGTCTAACCACAGTGCACTCTCCTAAATCGCAGACTTATGGGATTGGCCACAGGTCACAATTTGAGAATTTCATTGAGTTAGAAATAACTAATCTTATAGGGAAAATTACTTATGAGTCTGTCATCTTGGAAAAATTGTCCCCCTTACCCCCAAACCTACATCAGACTGGTCACCAGCAAACACTAACAACCTGGAAAAGAAATTGATAAAGCATATTTAATGAAAATGAACAATATTGTAAGATTCTTACCTGACCCTGACTGACGACATTGCTTGACTGGACAGGGAAGGGGAGAAGAGTTTGGGACTATCCGGCCGTATTTATTTTCAGCCGTGATACTGTTAGGCCAAAGACATTTAGGCTGTGCTGTACCTTACCTAGCCTATATTTTGGCCTTAAGGCAATTCAGCCGTTTACCAGTGTAGGCTGCTACGGCCGAACTGTTTTACTGCCAAAATGACTGGGATGCAGGGGGAGAGGTTCCGAGGTTTGAGGCAGACTACAGCCTCTCAGCATGAAGCGAGTGTGATGCTGCCACCTCTGTGCCACTTCCTCCTCATCAACCTCCTTCAGGAACCCCTCAAAGTTCAGTGTGAAGGCAACGGAAATGGTGTCGTTGTCACCCTCAGCTGCCTCCGTGTCATCATAAGAATCATTAATTCGTTGAGCTTACCAAACGGGTGCAGCCTTTCCATATTTTCTTTTGAAATGAGTCTTTCACAGGTTACTTATTATTCCTGGATTACCACAGCTACTGGGCATTTTTATAAACCTACCTCTAAAAGATATAAATAAGGATTTAGAATGTATGCTACACTGATGCATCCAGTTGGAGCAGTGGTTGATAAACAACATGGCCAGTTGGAGAAATCATTCGTAAACACTGCCGATGGCGACCTGACGGCTTCCTTGAATACCCCAATATTGTTTTTTTCCACTTACTTCTTGCAGTCACAATTCAACAGTTAATTATCTGTATTACATATGTACCAAAATTACTTGAGATCATGAGTTTGTTATTATAGATGGAATTTTTCTCTATTTTCTGTTGAAATGAGTCTTTCACAGGTTACTTTTTATTATTCCTGGATTACCACAGCTACTGGGCATTTTTATAAACATTCCTCTGAAAGCTATAAATGAAGATTTAGGATGTGTGAAACACTGACGCATCCAGTCAGCGCGTTGTTTGGTAAACAACTGGTACTGCAAACTGTTGCCGTGTATTATGAATTCGCTGTTTAGAAATACGTGATTTAGGAGAGTCCACTGTACTGCAATGCTTCACTGTCTTTCTACGTTTTGCACAATGTTAAGTTTATATATTTATTTTTTGGAGCACTGCATTCATTATCAACTGCTTATCATATGGTGGCCATTGTGAGATTAAAATTTACAATTAGTCAAGTCTGAAAGGAGAAACACAGCTTGGAACTAACCCAAGGACCCATATGTTCGTGCTTGTGAGCTGTTATATGTTGTTTGGGAATCCATTAAACAGATGGGAAAATACAGAAACAGCCAGGTTTGGACAGCTAGCATACACAAATTTGAACTTCAGATGCATTCCAAGTTTAGAAGTCTGAACTTGAGAAGGTTTGCTATTACTGCCAGAGAAGAATTCACTGCTGCTTTGTGCAAATGTGACGAATAGCCTATTTTAATGTGTTTTACTGAATGCTTTCATATCACTCTGATGGATTTTTTAAGTGCCTTAAGGTGTCAAACCATATTAAGTCATCAATACCTTTTACAGCTTGTGATTGCCAAATCCCCTGTTGCACCATATGCTATCTTCAGCTACAACATATATGAATGTGGGATACATATTGAAGGTAATGTTAATCCTAGTAGGATTCATATTATATTTTTTGCTTTAGTGCAGTTTAATCCGTACAGCACATAAGAAGGCCTTTACCACGCAAATGCAAACACTGCATTATTATGAGGGCTGGCACTTTGATAACCAGGAAGCATGTAATGTACTGCTGCTTCCTTTTTTTCTTTTTTACATATTATTCTAATGACAATAGCTAATAGTTTTGTACTTCGCAAAATTACAAATTTGATTGCTGTACTAGTATGAAATTTAAAATATTGGGGGAAGGGGAGTGGACAGTATATACAAACAGATTCAGAATTGTAGAGCCGGTCAAATTTTAAAGAAAATGGCACAATTCTTCTTTCAAAATCTACTACTGGAAGATTCATCTCTTGGTTATGCTGTCAGTGAGGGTGCAGTACGTGAAACTAGGCATTAATGGTAATTCTGATGGATGTTTGGTCATGAGGAGAGAATGAATGACAACAGAGAAGTGAAAAAGGTATATCTGAGCAAATTTGAAGAAGGGAGAAGGTGAGGTAGGCCAAAAAGAAGGTGGAGGGATGTGGTGGATGAGTGTGTGAGCAAGAGAGGTATGGAAACTGGTGAGGCTGAGGGACTGACAAGAGACTGAGCTGACTGGATGACCTTTGTGCAGAGAAGCGCATAACCAGGGATTTGACACCCCTTTTTTACCGTGACAGCATTCAGAGTGACTATCAGCTAGGTATATGTGAAGCTACAGAATGTGATGAAATTTTTTTAGGCCTATCTGATGGAGCCAGGATTCCGTGGGCTTGAATGATGAGTGAATGGAAGCATGGTCCATTGAATTGGGCAAACTTAGGCTGTCTGGACACTGCTACTCCTCACCCTGCCCCAAGGTGGGAAAGGAGGCCCGGATGATGATGATGATGATTACCTCTAGCAGGTAGCCAACAGGATAATAATCTGGCATGTTGGAAAATTATTAATGTTGCACATTAATTACAAGGGAGGAATATTTGCAAGCAAATGCTGCATATGTATTACAATACTGCACTTGTGTACCTACATCAGGTTATGTTCTTGAAGTTCGGAAGGTTTCTTACATTAACCTTTATAATTAATTATTGTCAGTTTAGGTCTGAATCCCTTTAACAAAAATGTCTGAAACATGGACGTTCTGAATTTCTTAACTTTATAGAAACTGAATGTGGCTCTGCCATCAGATGATTACTTTACCCCATATATTTTAAATATTTTTTTCATTTACCTTGTATGCCCAATGAGCCTTCGTGTATTTAAACTGGTCACTTTTCCCACCAGACCAACACAGCTTCTACACATACTCCAGCACAGACCCTGGCCTACACAAGATCAAAGTCCAGAAAGGTATCACTCTATAAATTATATGTATATCAAGCTACAGAGTTACTTCACCTTTATTATTTTTTAAATACAAACTGTATTTTTGCACCTAAATAATAAAACTGTACTATATTTTACATTTTACTACTGTACCATATTAAGAAAATATTCATGCTCTGGCTTTGGCATCAGTACAATGGTGCATTCAGTATCTGCTGAAATCTACCAACATACTACTAGTAACAATAATTGTATAAATAACAATTATCTTGATATTACTTAGGACAGCAAACTTGACTGAATGCCAGATATTGTGCTTGAATTCACCAAGCACCAGTACTAAAAAGACTGATGATAATGACACTGTGTAATTATTAGATGATCTGACAATACTGTATATGAAAACACATTCGTCCACTTGACAGATGTGCTAAATAAAAATTATCTGCTGCAACAACTGTTTAGGTTGTTAAGGGTACTGCTACAGTAATTAGCAGTGTTGTAACTGACAAAAAATAACTCCAAGCACAATAAAAATAATACACTAAAACAACCATGAAATGAAATATATCCACTTTAAAAACCTTCAAAGCATAACATGCTTGGACAGGAGTAAAATTTACACTAATATTATAGTAATTATACATAAAACCAATATTTATCACTTGCAATTATACAAAATCTTTCTGTTAACTAACTGAGCTCCTCATTTAAAATAAAATACCAGTTTTCTTAATAATTTCCAGAAATTGTCTTAATTGGTAATTAAAATACAGAACTAGTTTAAGAGAATTCAGCATTCAACAAACTGCTGTAAGACAGACATTCTTGCTTAAAAGGCATTTAGCAAACTGCTAAAGATAACATGATCAGTTAAAATAATAGGTCACTTGCTTTTACACAACTTTGCCAGGCTTTCTTTGTCCTCGAGAATGCTGGCTAAAAGGCTGCGGTCACCCAGGGTCCGTTCCGCTTCCTCAGCATTCAAGCGTAGCAGCACCTGCAAGTGATATATACATCAAGGAGTACGTCAGTCACACTATGCTCAAATGTATCTGATGACAGCAATCTCCAGATACCATACCACTATAAGAAAGGATCATAAGCTTGGGAGCCCAATTCACCATAAGGTCCAATAGTCTGATATTCCACCTGATGGCACTACAAGCAGCACACTCATATAAAGTTAGCATTTACTTTACCACCTGAAATCAACAAGTGAAGACTTTCTGATGCAGGGTTATTGTATCTGTATTATAAGGGAAAGCAGCTAATTTCTCACAAATGAAATAATAAATATGCCTTGCCACCAGTGCTAGAATTACAAATAGCTGCAACACACTTGGATCACCAGTCTGATTCCCTACCACTGCTCTCATTGTACAGTACAGTAATCTCTCTACTTTCCAGACGACCACTATCCGGTTACACCACTCTTCAGACATCGTAGGCTGATGTTCTAAACCCAAAAATGCCCAAAAATTGAAAAAAAAAAAAAAAAAAAAATTTCTCTCGACCCGTAAGTTTGAATTTGGCGCACGGCACCGCACAGCCTTGTTTACATTCACATTCCCACTGTCTCCCCCTCCCGCCACTCTGACAGTTGTCTCTGAACTGCCGTGAGTTTTTGTTTAAATAATCATAATTCACAGTGCTAAGAATTAAGTGCAGTTCAACAATGGATTACTGTACATGCTTCAAGAGCATTTTCACCACTGTCAGAGCTTTAGAGGTGGGGTAAACAGCCACCACGGACATGTAAGTACACTGTCAGCTGCCTAATATTTTCCATAATCACTTCTAAATCCTCATTCTCTGGTTACATTTTATTTACTTCATGCTTTGTGTCCCAAATTTAAGTGCACAGGCTGTGAAAGAGGTGATTTTCTCAGTGATTACCATGTCTCTTACATACGTTCACTATCTAGTCAACTGGTGAACATTTTGCCCTAGTCACCTCTAAATCATAATTTTTCTGGTTACATTTTATTTACGTCATGCTTTGTGTCCCATATTTGAGTCCACAGGCAGTGAAAGAGGTGATTTTCTCA